>JADNRY010000615.1:0-34765 GCA_015501585.1 Rhodocollybia butyracea
ACACCATGTGTACAAATTTATGGATGGTTGACAGATAGGCTACTGGAAGGCTACCCATATGCCACAGATAGGCTACACCAAGGCTACAGAAGGCTATAGATAGGCTACAGATAGATTACAAGGAGGCAACACCAAGGGTACAAATAGGCTGTGGATGGTCTACAGATATGCCAGTCCAAGGGTACAAATAAGCAACAGATCAAGGGTCCGGACCGAAAAATCCCGTACCAGGGGTAAGGAGGAGGGCCCTTGGAGAGGTCTGAATTTTTTTTTTCTTTTTGACCCACCGCAAACTACCCTCAAATTAGCTTTTTATCAAAAGATGTGTATATTTACACTGTGAACAATATATGGTCAGTGCAGTGCCTTTGGAACCTTGCCAGCTGCCTCAGGAGGCCAGTCACACAGTTTGACATCATCAATCCTAGATGAAGGATATTATTATAAATATCATATACAGTGTTAGCCACATTGAAAGCTAATATAAAAATAGTCTTAAAGCATTTGGGTCAAGGATACAGGTCAGCAAGGATAAGCAAGAAAAGATGACTCATATGTTGCTCATGGATTACCATATAAGAAACTAACATAACCAAAATATCATGTGGAGGGAGGGAGGGTCCAGGGCGGTGTTGGAGCATGGGTTATAGCAGGCCTTAATGGGCCTTGGGCTCAGGCTTGAATCCCCCAAGGCCTGAAGCCTGGGGCCAAAGCCTGGGCTTTTCCCAGTCATTATTTGTCCAATGATATCGAGAATTTTACCTTTAGCATGACTATAAAACCATACTAAGTGTCAGAGTCTCATTACTACCAAATCTACAACTGCTCATAACCCTCAAACTGTTCACAATTTTTTCACTAAAGCTCTGGAAATGTGGAGATATGTCTATCTGCTGACAACAAAGTTACACAATCTTGGTGTATTCTAGTACTTAGATATACAGTCATTAAGGATGCATGGGGGTGAAGGTAGTTGAATATGTCCTGGGATTAATGTATATAGAGGGCCAAAAAGTTCACAGAACAAGTAAAATTATTGCACCTTCATTGCCTGGGCTTGTGCTTTGGACTTGGGCCTTACTTTCAGGAGGCCCTGGCCCGCTAAAGCCTGGCCTGGCCTGTGGGCTTGAGGCCCAGCCCAGCCCCGTGTCACACTAATGGACTTTTCCAATAATGTAAGGACCAGGCAAGCACGTTATCGGTGGACCGTAAAATGCGTGGTGAGGACTAGTAGTAGTAACGTGAATTCAAGTAAGGGTACGGAGGTGTGTAGTGAGGCGAAGGTAAGTATGGAAAGTGACTGTATGAAGGAGGAGGAGGCTGAAATGGAGCTTGGGAGGGGACGAGTACCAGTAGGGTGAATGAGAATAAGGAGAGTAACGGAGTGACTAGAAGAGTGGCTTCTGTGACTGTAATTCCGAGGCGCACTAGGAAGCGTGGGAACGGCGTATTCGGAGGCGTAACAGTGAATATGAATTGAATATGGACTGTACCAGGCTCTGCTGGGCTGTAGTTCATATACTAAACTGAATAGAAGACTTTCAATGAGTAAGTAACAGTGTACTTGAATTATTAGTAGAACTATTTACCAGGCTCTTGCTGGACTGAAGCTTACTAACTAATCCAATCAGGATACACTAACAAGACTAGACTTAGAGGGGCAATTTAGAGGGAAGAAAGAACTTTTTTATTTCTGTCTACTGGGGGGTTTATATACTGTACAATTAAATTATTCTACTGTCTTACTAACGGACCTACTCTATGAATAAGCAAAATATGGGGGACACGCAAGTGTCTGTATACACAAACCTTTGGCAGACATATAGCCTGGGCGGACATGCCATTTCATGTGATCATTTGCATATTACTAATTCTAAAGTAGTTGATTAGGCGCTGCCGGCTTTTGAAGCTTTTGATGCGGTTCGGTGAAGTACTTACCCGGGCGCTTAGATAACCCATAATCACACTACATTCTCAAAAACCCAACTACTACCTGACACCCGCACATCACTAATTTGTACTCTTGATGTAACCAATCTGTAGCTTATTTGTAGCCTTGGAGTAGCCTACCTGTAGCCCATCTATAGCCTATTTGTAGCCTGGGCGTTGCCTACTTGTAATCTATCTGTAGCCTACCTATAGCCTATCTGGATGCTTGATATAACATATCTGTAGCCTATATGTATCCTCAGAGTAGGTTATCTTTGAACCATCCATAGCCCATTTGATATACTTGCAAGTACCTGCCGGCATCCTGGAGTTGTGGAAATCTTTAATTTGTACCCCTGGTGTTGCTTACTTGCCATCCATCTGTAGCATATCTATAGCCTATCTGTACCCTTAATGTAACCTATCTGTAGCCTATTTGTAGCCTCAGAGTGGCCTATCTGTAGCCCATCCATATCTATAGTCTATTTGTAACCTTGGTGTAACCTATCTGTTGCCTATTTGTAGCCTCGGAGTAGCCTATCTGTACCCCTAGTGCTGCCTACTTGTAATCTATCTGTAGCCTGTCTGTACCCTTGATGTGACCAATCTGTAGCCTATCTGCAGACCATTCATAAATTATTTGTATCCCTGGTTTTGCCTACTAGACTACCTATAGCCTATCTGTACCCTTGTATTTGGAGATAGCTTGACAAATAATAATATGGTTACCTTGAGAAATAGCTTAATAAGTAGTAATATGGATCAGAACTAATACTCGGAGATGGCTCAACAAGTAGTAGTGTGTGTGGTGTCTAGTACTCGGAGATAGCTCAACAAGTAGTAGTGAGTGTGGTGTCTAATACTCAGAGATAGCTCAACAAGTAATAGGAAGTTACAACTTGGAGATAGCTCAACAAGTGGCAATTAAAGAGGTATTCACTAGGAGATAGCTCAACAGGTAAATATTAGTAGATACAACTTGGAGATAGCTCAACAAGATACAATGAGTTGGTCTGGTGATTCACACAAGTGATAACAGCAAACAAGTGGGGGTTGGATTCAAAAAAAAAATACATCTACCTTACATTGGTAAATCAAGCCTTCTTATATACTGTTTAATATGTACTATAGTTTTGAGTCATAACTGCAGAAATGCTGTGGATCAGTCAGCCTGACTGCAGAATGCTGTGCAAGTTCTGGTTCTGTTAGCCCTGTTTTTGCCCTTTCCCTTCCATACCACTGCCCTTGGCCACTTCCTTGCCATATCCCCTGGCTTGCCACAGTTGTGGCAGGTGAAGGGTTGTCTGTCCTCAGGTCGGAACAATGGGTTCATGGATGTATGTGCAGCCATGAGTGCTCTATAGTTTATTTGTAACCTATCTGTTGCCTATTTGTGGCCTCGGAGTAGCCTGTCTGTACCCCTGGGCCCTGGTGTTGCCTACTTGTAATCTATCTGTAGCCTATCTATAGCCTATTTGTAGCCTTAGTGTTGCCTGCTTGTAATCTATCTGTAACCTGTCTGTACCCTTGATGTGACCAATCTGTTGTCTATTTGTAACCTCACAGTAGCCTATCTGTAGTCTATCTATAGCTAAGGATGGACATGAGTTTAGGTCCTAGCAGGTGACCCGTGGATTCAACACATGGGAATGCCTGTCTGACCTGGATCCACAGGATCCAGGTACCCATTCCCATGTAGCCTATTTGTAGCTCTGATGTTGCCTACTTGTAACCTATCTGTAGCTTTTGTGTTGCCTGCTTGTAATCTATCTGTAATCTATCTGTAGCCTATCTGTACCCTTGATGTAACCTATCTGTAGCCTATCTGTAGCCTATTTGTAGCCTTGGAGTAGCCTATCTGTAGCCCATCCATAGCCTATCTGTGCCCCTGGTGTTGCCTACTTGTAATCTATCTGTAGCCTATCTGTAGTATATTTTTAGCCTTGGTGCAACCTATTTGTTGCCTATTTGTCACCTTGGAGTAGCATATCTGTAGACCATGCGTAGCCTATATGTACCTTTGGTGTTGCCTACTTGTAATTCATCTGTAGCCTATCTATAGCATATTTATATCCTTGGTGTTTCCTGCTTGTAATCTATCTATCTGTAGCCTTGGAGTTGCCTACTTGTAACCTATCTGTAGCCTTTGTGTTGCCTGCTTGTTGCAGCAGCTTGTAATCTATCTGTAGTCTATCTGTAGCCTAGCTGTACCCTTGATGTAATCTATCTGTAGCCTATTTGTAGCCTCTGAGTAGCATATCTGTAGCCCATCCATAGCCTATCTGTGCCCCGGGTGTTGCCTACTTTTAATCTATCTGTAGCCTATAAAGATGGACACAAGTCCAGCTCTTTACAGGTGACCCACTTGGTTTAACCTGTGGAAATACCCGCCTGACCTGGATCCGGCTGATCCAGGTACCTGTTCCCACAGGTGCGGGTCAGGTCACAGGTCAGCCCTTGGGGATTTTCAGACCTATAAAGTAGTATATTTTAAGTACAAATACCTACAAATACCTGCAGGTTGACCTGCATGGCCCGGATCCAGCGGATCCAAATACCCGTTTCCCACGGGTCCGGGTCAGGTCACAGGTTGTTTTTTTTGGGTGCAGGTACCTGTGCAGTGGGTCCGGGTTTACCGGGATCTGGACTCATGTCCATCCCTAGTAGCCTATCTGTAGCCTATCTGTAGCCTTGGTGTAACCTATCTGTTGCCTATTTGTAGACCATCCTCCTTGTGTTTCCTGCTTGTAATCTATTTGTAGTCTTTGAACCCTTTATCAGTAGCCTCTCTGTAGCCCCTCCATACCCTATCTGCACCCCTGGTGCTGCCTACTTGTAGTAATCTATCTGTGGTCTATCTATAGTCCATCTGTAGCCTTGTTGTAGCCTATCTGTAGCCCATCCATAGCCTATTTGTACCCCTGGTTTTGCCCACTTGTAATCTATCTGCAGCCTATCTATAGTCTAATCATTGCCTTGGTATTGCCTGGGGGTAATCAATCTGTAGTCTATATGTAATGTATTTGTAGCCTCCGTGTACTTACTCATTGTATTAGCAATACTATACAGTATGTACAGTATATAAGCTTGCATGTAGTACCATAGTACTCATGCGTTTGCGAGGTATCTAATACCTTGTTCAACCGCACTAACTACTTGTGTTGGATCCCAGGACTGACCGCCTGATTGGACACTCATCAGATTCCCTAACAGAAATCCCACATTGGTGTCACCTGTCTGTTGCATATTTGAAGCCTTGGAGTAGCCTATCTGAAACCTATCCATAGATTATGTGTAGCCCTGGTGTTGCCTACTTGGAATCTATCTTCCAGAGCCTGTCTATAGCCTATTTGTAGCTTTGGTGTTGCCTCCTTGTAATCTATCTGTAGTCTATCTGCAGCCTATTTGTAGCCTTAGAGTAGCCTATCTGTAGACCTTCCTAGACTATTTGTACCCTTGGTGTTGCCTCCTTGTAATCTATCTGTAGCCTATCTATGGTCTATTTGTATCCTTGGTGTAACCTATTTATTGCTTATTTGTGGCCTTGGAGTAGCTTTCCTCTAGCCCATCCATGGCACACTTCAATGTACCCCTGGTCTTGCCTACTTGTAATCTATCTGTAGCCCATCTATAGCCTATTTGTAGCCTTGGTGATGCCTACTTGTCACCTATCTGTAGCCTATCTATAGTCTATTTATAGCCTTGGTGTCACCTATCTGTTGCATATTTGTTGCCTTTGAGTAGCCTATCTGTCACCCATCCATAGCTTATGTGTAGCCCTGGTGTTGCCTACTTGTAATCTATCTGTAGCCTATCTGTAGCCTACCTGTGCCCTTGATGTAACCTATCTGTAGCCTCAGAGTAGCCTATCTGTATCCCTTCCATGGCCTATGATCTGTACCCCTGATGTTGCCTACTTGTACTCTATTTGTAGCCTATCTGTACCCTTCATGTAGCCTATCCATACCCTACTCATAGCCTTAGTGTTGCCTATAGGCTGTAGCCTATTTGTAGCCTCAGCATTGCCTATCTGTGCCCTTTGTGTAGCCTATCCATAGACTATCTGTACCCTCTTTGTAGTCTTGACTATATTTTACTTCAACATAATATTCTTGTTTCACCAATCTTATAACCATCCTATTTCTATTTATGTTCTCAAACTTTTCACATTCATTTCCCATTTTCTATACATGCTCTTTCTTATTATTTTGATATGCCTTTAAATATTCTCCATGATATATCCCTCTTGTTTCCATAAGTCTTACTTCTCCAATATTAGACCCCAGGTGAACAATCTTGACATCATTAGCTATTCAAACTTCTCATAACATCCACATTTGCTCTTTGTATGTTTTCTGTCTGTTCATTCAAATGTCATGAAATAATGATCAATACACCTGAAAGTGCAGTTGTCATAATCCATCAAAATCATTTTGATGCCTTTGTGCTGCCCTATACCATAGCTTAACATAACTCTTTCACTATTTCTAGTGTTTGAGCTGCATGTTTTTTCAATAATGGTGCATCTTCATTCCAAACAGATAAGAAACTTATAGGCACCATATAGGTACAATAGTTCATACATTTATTCACTGTATGTCAGTAATCATGACATTCATATTATGCTAATGACATACCTCATACTTTCTATATATCTTTACTAAAACCTGCAACATCTGCAATGGATAAACAGGGACATTCACTTTTCATATACTCATTATAGTTTTATTATTCATAGCATAACTTACATAAACCAGCATTCCGTAGTATCAGCATTGCATTACTGAAGATTCATAAAATTATGTGAAACATTATTTATCTTTAGTGTAATTCCAGCATATATTCTCCATGTTCTGCAATTAATAATGAAGATATGTTTGCATGATTATGGCTCATTATAGGTAAAAAACTGGAGTATAACTTGACCAAAATTATAGCATATATATACCATTACTTTTTTGCATGTTGCTTATATATATTACAAGCAATGAATGACATATAGGAGCTAGATATCTACATTTGCTAAACATATATATCTCACAATTATGGCACATTATATGTAAAAAATCAAAAATCTACTTCTCATAAGTTCAGCAAAATTTATAGCAGACATTTTACATAACTTTTCCATACATCTTACAATTAATAGAAAACATATATGCATTATTTATATATGTTTGCTCAGCATACATATTTCATAATTCTTGCTCCTTATAAAGAAGAAACCAAAAAGCGGCTTCTCATAAGTTCAGCAAAATTATAGCAGATGTTTTGAATAATGTTTCTGTATGTCTTTTGTATGTAGCACCAGGAATGAGGGATATATAAGCATTATATATTGACTGGAAGCACTATGTTTCCACCATATGTTCAGGATGACTTTTGCCCCTTATACATATTTAATTGTAAATCTATATGTCTCAGCTTTAACATGATTTTACAATGTTTTCAATGAAAGCATTAGAAAATATGTGAATCCCACTTGGTGAGATTTTCACATTTGTTCAACATATATCATGGCAAATCACGTGAACCTGCATCCAGTGCTGTGGCCTTACCTGGTTTCTACCAGGATGCATGGTGGAGCATAGTTGGTACATATTGGGGATGTTGCTGTTTCACACCTGGTCAGTACCTATCCTGACTCCTGTCCGTAAATCACACGAGGGTTCTACCTGGATGGCTGGTACACAACTGGGGTCTTGTTGCTTCATACCTGTTCTGTACCTGTCCTGTCCATAGATCACACCTGGGTTCTACCTGATGCAACTGGGGTCTTGCTGCTTCTGGACCTGTGGCCTCTGTGGATCATACCTGGGTTTTATCTGGATGCATGGTGGAGCATAGCTGGTACATATCTGGGATCTTGCTGCTGCATACCTGTTCCGTACCTTGCCTGTCCTTAGATCACACCTGTGTCCTACCTGGATCCCTGGTGGAGCATCCCTGGTACGCAAATGGGGTCTTGCTGCTTCATACCTGTTCCATATCTGTGGCCTCTGTGCATCATACCTGGGTTCTATCTGGATGCATGGTGGAGCATAACTTGTACATATCTGGGATCTTCCTGCTTCCTATGTGTTCCATTCCTGTCCTGTCTGTAGGCCACACGTGGGTTCTACCTGGATCCCTGGTGGGGCATACCTGGTACACAACTGGGGTCTTGCTGCTTCATACCTGTTCTGTACCTGTCGCCTCTGTGGATCATACCTGGTTTCTATTTGAATGCATGGAGGAGCAAAAGCTGGTACATATCAGGTATCTTGTGGCTTCATACCTGTTCTGTAACTGTCCTGTCTTTAGATCACACGAGGCTTTTATTTGGATGCTTGGTGGGGCATAACTTGAGCCTTGCTGCTTCATACCTGTTCTGTTCCTGTAGCATCTGTGGTGGATCATACCCAGTGTCTATCTGGATGCAAGGTGTAGCATACCTGGTGGGTATCTGGCGCCTCACTCCATATTGTCTCACATATTCGGGAAGGACAAGATGGCCCAGGAACATGTGCCTTGATGACCCCCCCCAAGCCACAAGAAGTTGGTTGGGAACATCATCGGTAGGTTTACGGTTGACCTCATTGGCCAGCTAATAAATAAATGAATAAATACAACCTGGGCACAGAGAAATGATGACTCACAATGTAGTCTGCAAGGTCAGTCTTTCAAGCTCGGGTGAGGGTGATATGCATTGTGTCAGAGTGAAGAGTGCATGGGTGGGCTTGCTCAATTGCTGTGATGACAAGGCCACACTTCTGTTCTCTCGCATTGAAGTCCCCTCCAAGTTCAAGATCAGCAACAAACAACGATCTATGCAAAAAGAGACATACCTGAGTACCTGAGATTGAAGTTTTGGAGTGGTGAAAAAGCAATGCTGATCCTAAAGCAGCAGAATCGCGTTTGTATGGTATTTGGGTATTTACATGTAGGTATGCAAAAGGTGCTATAAAACAACCTAACAAAAACACTACCGTACCTAACCGGACTATCGATATGTAAGGGAGCGAGGGCGGGTTGTCAGAGATTCCCCGAGGGAAAGTCTTGTAATATCAGATGTACGCGCGCGACTGCTCCAGGTTCAAGACTGTAGCGCTAACGTGGGTAACTAAGCTTAGACAACTCTTAGAACTAAGTTGAGAGAAGTCTAGTTGGGGTGTACGAGTGTACAAGGGAACCAGGTGTGTATGTCCAAATCAATTAACCAAAAACCAAAACCAATACAACGAAACTAAGATTCTCCTAGGCAAACTCTGGCTCTAGCTAGAATAGTAATCTCGAGGTTTGTCAACAACCCTAGGCAAACTCTGGCACTAGCTGTTGTGACACCGTAAAGTCCTCGACCAAACTCTGGGCCAAGCTAAGATATTGTGTGTGAACTTAATCACTAGGAACTTGTACCACAATGTTAGTGGCTCGTCTAACTTCATGAAGAAGTCAACTAAGGAACCCTCACTCTGGAGCCAAATAATCCCTTACTAGAAGCCGTCCCCTCTAAGGAAGCAACTAGATTTGAGTTGATCTGGAGTTCAAGAGAACTCTACACACTTAAATTCGATCAAGATATAAATGGGCTTTGCGAAGCGCGTGAAGTTTATTACTTTCTTAAGATAACCAAGTCAGGAGGCGTCACGCTACTGATCCCGTGGGGACGTTCTACGGAGCACTGGTCTTAGCAGTCAAGTCGAGGGCAAGAAACTTGTCTTATTGAATAAATATATCTGGCTTATATACTGAGTAGAGAGAGTTTAATACAAAAAATAGATGAAACAGATACGGAGATAGTCGGAAAGAGAGTGGAACAGAGGAATCTGGCTCGGAAAGGAACCTCCAGCCTATATATGGTACACACGATAAAGAAATAGTCCATTCTTGGGTATATATCAGAGGTAAAATATGATTTCGTGAGGATTAACATAGTTTTAGAGTGTTTTGATCCGAGCGAGGTTTCTCCAATTATTCCACAATTCTCCGGGGTCAGGAGTACCTTTACGCGTCATGATCACTCGCCGCCCGGTTTTCCTTGGGTGAGTTTCATTCTATTCCTCGGATAGTTCTGTCCATCCTGAGTGTGATTCACATTCTCTCGAGAAGGCCTGTTATCTAGCTTTCCAACGACACCACTTATGATAATCTCGAGCAACTGCGCTGAGTATGTACAAGGGATTCCCGATAGTCGGCTTTAACAGATAAGACCTTCCGTGTATGATTTCTAAGATCAAATGTTTCGATTTGCCAAGGCTATCCCGGCGCGTAGCTTTCCATAGGACTGCTAAGCATGTTTCTACCGTCCTCACGGTTGCGACCGGTGCCGCGAATAGATCTCTACTATTTCCTCGGGATTGTTCTGGTCCATTGTTACGGACTGTAAAGTCCATATCTTAACATAGCTCGTTGGGGGTCTTAGTGCGAGGGATGCCTTCCCTCGAGTAACGCGTTGGCTTGTACTTATCCCGCTTCAAGATGTCCTGTAGTTTAGAGAGTCTACACTCTTCGGTATAACTAGATTGACAACCTAGTGTTACATCTCCGGGCAGCCCAGGTATGCTCGCTAGCTTGGCTCTAGGCTACGCTTGTGGGCGTACCTTCACGGCTCGCTGAGTATTATTGTTAAGTTCTTTGCCTCGGAAACAGCTATCATGCTAGGGCTCCGTATAACTCTCTTTTGCATTGTATAACACGTACAAAGTGTCAAAATGTACGGATACACGCCTTAGGCCGATTTTAGGCCTAATAATGGAGAAAGAACACTCTCCGTGATATCAAAAATGAAAATGATAGCATTGAGTCTGGGTAGAGAATGTATGATGCCCTTGACCCTTTCCCAATCAGCATTAGTCTTGACATGTAGAGTGCCCTTCTGACCGCCCCTAGGATTGCTCGTCAGTGTAGTCCATAAGTAATTGTATAAAAACATCTGTCAAGCCCTTCCAAAAGACCTGAAATTTGGGACCCGATATTGCACTGGCTTCATAGACATCCTGGCCATTGACAGTAGGAAGTATGACATCATCAATAACTGAACAGCGGTCAAGGGTCAAAAGCGCAGATGCAGGACCAGGTCTTGTCAGGCGTTCTATACTGCTTGTGGGTTTGGTGTTTGAATGGCGGTTGCTTGGTGGCGCCAAAATTGTCTTTTCAGTAGTGACCGAAACCGCAAATCTACGGTCTAGAGATTGATTGATATAAGTAGAGGAAAGCTATGTATTGAAAGCATACCTCAAGGTAGCTCCTGATTATTGTTACATCAGGAAAAGTCATATGAACTCAACACAACTTGAGCAAAGGTTGAACCATTTTCTTTGGCTCAAGTCAACTTAAGCTGACTTGAGCTGACTTGAGTAGACCTGGAGCCAACTTAAGTCGACTTGAGCCAAAGAAAATGGTTCAACTGTTGCTCAAGTTGCGTTGAGTTCATATGACTTTTCCTGATGTAATGGGTCTGCTGTTGTCCTCGTCAATGGCCGATGCAGCAGCACCAGTGAAAACTCCCAAAACGCCATTCCGATTTTGGTGGGATCGTGGCTGAGGAATTGTGACAAAGTGTGGATCAGGGTTCTGATACTCTGGGCAAGCAAGATCCGGTAGGAATGTAAGGAGTACCATAATTTTATGGAAAGTGCTGCCGGGTTGGGTATCGCGTTCATCATTTGTACAGCAAGTACCAGTTCCAGGCTGACAAGTCATTGACAGTGAGAGCAAGAGAAGGAGGAGACA
The DNA here is from genome assembly GCA_015501585.1 of Rhodocollybia butyracea. Lineage (NCBI taxonomy): Eukaryota > Fungi > Basidiomycota > Agaricomycetes > Agaricales > Omphalotaceae > Rhodocollybia > Rhodocollybia butyracea. The sequence continues at coordinate 11,641 of JADNRY010000615.1, forward strand.
GCAAAAGATAGTGAGAGGAGAGCCAAATTTTCTTGTTCTCAGTTGAAGGATTATAACTGGAAAAGCACGAGGCCTTGAACTGGAACAAAGGGCCAGAATAAGTAAGCTGAGAAGACTAGGATCTACCTGTTGCACAGGCTCACTTGTACACGGTGTTGAACTGGGTTGTATCGCTGTATGGGCCATTGTTCAAAATCATGAAGCTGTATTCATCGGCTGCCCAGGAAGGTTCAAACGTGCATATCTCTTCATCGGCTATTGTAGAGAACTACCTTAACCTTGGCCTTGAGGCTTGATGATGAGCACCAATAACTAAAGATAGATGTATCAATGGCGGAACATGCTAAGAGGCTGGAAAGCATGTATTCATATATCTAATAATAGTAGAGCATATGTGTAGGCGACAGCTGCGAGCTACAGGGAGAGGTCTGTTGTAGATAATCAATAAGTATGACAATGACATTGTCACATCACAGCTCAAATGCGGATACAGAAATAATTTTCCAGCTGGACCGGAAAAAAAAATCTTGATGTTCCCTCAATTATTCAAAGCCCAGTACTCATTTGCAAAATGACAAATCTTTGGCAGTGGATGAGGCCAAAGCTGTTCTCACAACCTAATTGGGAAATGACCAAACTGAACACAAAAACTGTTTGTACTCTTTCCATGAGCACAATAACATGTAGTAGACATCCAGATCTCTTCAATATACATAGGATAGGTTGCTCATCCAAAATGAAGCCAATCCTGTGGTGGGAAGGGGTTGGATTGCAGCATATTTTTTGGATGACCATTGAGTGCAGTGGATGAGGCCAAAGCTGTATGTCCATAAAAGGAAATCAATGAAAAGTGTTGAGTCTAAAGATCGCTTGATATAACATGCAGATTGGCATGGATAAGGCTGATCCTTCTCATCCCTTGATGCCCTTATAGGTTCTCTACCTTTCTGGATCTCAGATATATTTAGATGGCCCCTGGGAGCTCAGTCTTTATTGATCTTTAAACTTTCCCATCAAAAACCCCCATTTTTTCGAAATTAGAGGATAAGTATCATAGTCCAGGGTAGATTCCTATAGAAGCCTGAGGCCCACTCTGCCCTGGATACTATGATACTTGTCCTCTAATTTAGATCTGGATGTCTACATGTTATTGTGCTCATGGAAAGAGTACAAACAGTATTTGTGTTCAGTTTGGTCATTTCCCAATTAGGTTGTAAAAACAGCTTTGGCCTCATCCACTGCCAAAGATTTGTCATTTTGCAAATGAGTAATGAGAAACAGCTTTGACCTCATCCAACGCAAATTTGTCACTTCTCAATTAGGCAAGGAAAACAGCTTTGGCTTCATCCACTGCAAAAGTTGTCATTTCCCAATTAACAAATAAAAACAGCTTTGACCCGATTGAAATAAAATTGCTTAATATAGCAATTTTTCAAAAGTGTCTAACCCTATAAGAAAACATAAATCCATTTATAGTAATTTTAAATTTCCAAATATGGTAATTTTAACAATTGCTAAATGAAGAAAATTTTGGTGTGACAAAAGTCACAGTGGGAATTCCCAACCTTCGGAAGTACCATCCTATGGGAATTCATGGGAAGTCCCAACCCTATGGGACTTCCCAACACCATGGGAACTCCCAACCCTATGGGACTGCCCAACCCCATGGGACTGCCCATCCCATGGGAAGTCCCAATCCTATGGGATGGATGAGTCAAGGGGTTAAGCAATATTTCCAATCTACTGTTCTTGACATGGTACAGAACTATATAAAGGGTACTCGAGGACCGGAGTAGCAATAAGTAATAATCCAAGAGTAGAAGAGACAAGAACAGCCAAAAGAAGTACAAGGGATGAAAAGACAATGATGGATATAAGCGGAAGCGGTGGGATGGGCATAAAGCATATGTACAATTGTAAGAATGATTGGGAATGGATCGGCAGGTTCATAGAAAGTGTCCAGTGAAGGAAAAAGTAAGACAGAAGCAAAGCGGAAGTGTATCAGAACCGGAAATGCGGCGGGAGCAGGTTATGTAACTGTAAGCGGGAAGCGGCGGCAGTCCGTATATGCCTAGGGCATGACAGAGCCTGTCTTGGCAATTTTGGGTATGATTGCTAGCCCAAAAAAGACTATACATAATGTATTAATATTTGAGCACTACTCCGAGGTAGATTAGGCACCTTAAGGGGATGGATTGCACCAAAAAATCTAGATGACGTTCAGTCAAAGCTGGCTGAGTGTTACCAAATTTGGTAATGCCATCAAAACAGTAAAAGCAGCCTAAAAGCCTGCTTATACATAGATATCCTGCTCTGTAAGAGTGTATATAGTATCTTTACATATATAAGATCTCTGAAGCGAGATTACAGCAATAACTTCGGTCAAAGCTGTTTTATTACCATATTTAGAATGCCAGCAAGGCGGCCTAAAAGCTTGTTTATGCATGGGTATTCTACCTAATAACACTCTATACAGTGTTGTAAGCCTGGGGCCGTGGCTTACCACACTTGAACCGCCAAGATGTGTATATATACAATCCAGAGGCTGAACACATAGTTTGTGTTTATACTGCCGTTTTGGCGTAACAGTCAAAGCTGCTGGATTGTGACAAAGACCCACTTACAAGTGTTTATAGATGTACAGTAGATACCTAAAGCAAAATTGAAGCAGATATATGGGGTAATAGTAGCACTGCTTTGATGTTTGGGTCTGTGGCTGTGTTGTAAAAAATCAAAATAAAAGTAGGGATGTTTAATATACCAGTGTTGTGGTTAAGGGCTTAATTAACACCTCTCATCGAAGCTAAGTCTTAATAGGTTAATTTGGAGTCTTAATTAAGGGATATTTAAGTGCAAATTAAGGCTTAAGAATAATCAAACTAATTTCCGTTGTATTCGTCGCCAGAGCCCTCCAATTCACAATCATATGGGATAGGTTCACCCTCCTTTTCTTGTGCTAGCAACTCCATAAGTAGCTGTTCTTCACTGAACACAGTACGGCATGCCCGTCGAGGTCAAGTTCCACCAGTTCCCCCACTTCCTGAGTCAGCATCCAAAATTGGTTGACCAAAAAGAAGGTTTAATGATTGTGGAAGCCACGCCCGTGTTCTCTGAACCTCAGGAAGTGGAGGTGGCCCCACACATCTGGGTCACCGTTGTCATGTGTCTCAGTGTCTCGTTTCCACTGATTAAGCTCTGCACGCCAGTGCCTCTGGGTAGTAACCAAGGCAGAACGATCACTGGTATCACTTCCATCAACTAATTCTCCATAACGTGGCACCTGTAAGAGCTTGCTGACACGGTCTTCAGAGCGATTTTGACGGGGCTTGCGAACATCCCTCAAGCCATCAGTATAGTGATGTGCACACAAATTTTCACCAATCTAGAACAAGCAATAAGTGAACAAGCATCAAACAGTAATTGGAAGCTTACCTTGAGTGAGCTCTCAAGTTTTTCTAATAATAACCTATTACGAAGCCAATCCTTCTTGATTTTAACATGCGAGAACTGTCTTTCATTTCCCGCAGTGTTCATAATGATATGGAGGATCAAAAGTGAAAAGTCCGCAAGCTCCAAAACCTTCACATCTGATTTCATACTTTCCCAAAATATAATGGGGTCATCTCCCTATCACATAGATGATAATAAATAAAAGACTCAATGAAAATCACTAGTTGACATACATGAATTTCTTGGAAGTTTGCTTTAAGGTCCTTCCAGTTCTTGAAGGGTCCTGTGTACAAGCAGTATTGAAGAAATGCCGCAGAAAATTCACGAGACCATTGGAGTTGATGAGACTCAAAGGCATCTCGTTCATGTGGATCCAGCTCGCCGGAAGGAGGCCGGCTTGTAACTTTGGTATAAAGCTAGGTATTGAAAGCCTGAAATCAATATGATTTTAACTTAGGAGAGTGAAGACAATCGTACCTCCACTACCATTGCATTGACATTGATTATATTTGCACCTGCATCTGGTCCGAATCGATCTAGATGCTCGTATGGATTCAGTATAAGTGCAGTAATCATGAGAGATTGATCAAATCCTGTCCAACGACGTTCAAGATGCTGAATTCAGCATTCCCTTGGTAGTGTGGGAACGTGAAGAAGGAAGATCTTCAAAATACAAAAACAATCCAACAAAAGCAAGGAGAACACAATCCGGACAAGCCTTATCACTTTGACAAATATTTGTTGCATATGCAAGTGGTTCTAGGTCTTCAATTACTGTTGTAAGCTGCCGCCAGAAGTCGTAATCTTCAATGAGATCAAGCTGTTCCTCTGCAGAGGCTGTAAGAGCAGCAGCATCCTTGTGATTTTTTTCGGCACCAACTTGAGCAGCAATGATATCATTTCGACGTGTGATGGCCGCAGTACAAAGTGGTTGTTTGAGAGCCTCCAAACGGAGAAAGGCAACAAGGTGGGTAGTCCACCGTGTTGCGTTGGCCACAAGGTATGTATTTACCTCTTTCGTTTGCTCTTTCTGAACAGTGTCAAAAATGGAACGGACCCGGCCATAATTATTGAGCCATCCAATGAATGCCGTGGCTTGTTCCGATGTTTCTCCAGCATCTGGATTCTCCTTGAAGTAGTCAGCAACACAGAGATGTCCCTAGTTCATATATTTGATAACAGTCTGAAACTTAGGAATTCAGACACTCACCTGATGAGCACCACATGGAAATGTTAATAACCAAGGGCGACGTTGTACTACTTTTACACGTCCTGATCTCGTACCTCCATCATTGTCTGTGCCTAAGCCAACTACAGTGCACTTGTACCGCTTTTCTGTTTTCTCTATCATCTTGTCTAGTGCTTCCTCCATTGAGTCTCCATCCTTCTTATCTGCGGTTGCATTATACAGATCAACAAGGTATGGCTGTCCAATTCTGAACATTACCATACACAGAAGAAGACAAATGACTTACTTTAAATTCCGATGAGACGTTGACACCCATGAGCGAGTTTTTGAAATATCCTTCACGCCATCACCACTTCAGGCAATCACATATTTGGTCTTATTAGTCTACACTTTTGTTACATTGACCTTACTAAAAAGACCCAAAAACCTAGGCAAAACCCGGGCAGCTAGGTCATGACCTTGGGATTTAGGTCATGACCTGGGATTTAGGTCATGACCTGAAAAATTGGTCATGACCTAGGTCAGGTTGGTCTTTTCCTGGGATTGGTAGGTCATGGCCTGGGGTGAGATAGGATATGGCCTAGGTGGGGCAGGGCATGGTTTAGGTGGGGGAGGGCATGGTCTAGGTGAGGGAGGGTATGGTCTAGGAGGAGGAGGAGGAGGGTATAGTCTGGGAGGAGGAGGGTATGGGAGAGATATAGTCTAAGAGGTGTAGGGTGAGAGTGGAGGATGGTGAGATAGAGAATATAAACAAGAATGAAATATCATAGAATAATGACTTGAAATGTTTAGAAACATATTGGGATTTTTTACATATCTGTAGATTATGACAAGATTAAGCTAGGTCACAGTGCCCTGTTCTGGGTGGTCAGGGAAGCATGGGACTTACCTGACCTAGCTGATTCAGGTCATGACCTACTTTTTTAAGGTCATGACCTACTTTTTAGGTCATGACCTGGGTGAACTAGGTCATGACCTACCTAACCTAGGTCATGACCACAGACAATGATGGAGGTACGAGATCAGGACGTGTAAAAGTAGTACAACGTCGCCCTTGGTTATTAACATTTCCATGTGGTGCTCATCAGGTGAGTGTCTGAATTCCTAAGTTTCAGACTGTTATCAAATATATGAACTAGGGACATCTCTGTGTTGCCGACTACTTCAAGGAGAATCCAGATGCTGGAGAAACATCGGAACAAGCCACGGCATTCATTGGATGGCTCAATAATTATGGCCGGGTCCGTTCCATTTTTGACACTGTTCAGAAAGAGCAAACGAAAGAGGTAAATACATACCTTGTGGCCAACGCAACACGGTGGACTACCCACCTTGTTGCCTTTCTCCGTTTGGAGGCTCTCAAACAACCACTTTGTACTGCGGCCATCACACGTCGAAATGATATCATTGCTGCTCAAGTTGGTGCCGAAACTTTTTAGTAAGGTCAATGTAACAAAAGTGTAGACTAATAAGACCAAATATGTGGGTGACTGAACTGCCATCACATCTGTTTATGACAGTGAGTACATTTTCATGTAAATAGGAATACAATTCACGTTAATGTGACCTTTTTGCCTTCTAACTTCAACTTCAGCTCCTCCTCAACACGAGCATGCTCTTCCTTCAATAGTCTCCCTGCAAGCACATCGCGCGACAGTATGACATCCCCAGCACACGAGCAGAACATCAAAAACAATTTGATAACCTCTGGGTCTGAGACCCAACTATAAGAGAGATTTGCTGACACTGTAGCACGCAGGAATTGTGCATGAACCTCTTTCTCCTGTTTATTGGTGAAAGGAATGCTTATTCCCTTGAATACTCTGAGTTTGGCTTGTTGTTTTAAAACTCTGTTGACAGCTTTGTGTTTTTTCAAGGGAGCCAGTCTGGAATCATTGGTACTCTCAGTATCTTCTTCAACTCCATCTGAATTCCTCGCCCTTTTACCCTTCTGCTCCTTTTTTTCCAGCTCCTTTGCCTTGTAAATAGCCGTCGAAGATGCATACCGGCAGCTATGGTCCCCACCTAAGATATGTGCAATCATGGCTCTCTTTTCACCGAGTACTGACCCGACTACAGTGCAAGCTAGTATTTTCAGCTAAGTGAAGCTCTACATTAATTTGGACTATAACGTACCATTTTTAAAGGCCGTATCATCTGAAAGTTCACGTGTACTCTCATCATCAACATCAGCAAAACGGGTGTACACAAAAAGCTGCTTTCCGACACTGGACCCGCTGGAAACGGCTGTGTGGTACCTGACAACGGCTCCAGCTCACCCACGGTTTGCTGATGAAGCTGAGCACGGCCTAGCTGATTGCGTATACATCCGAGACAGAAAGCTCGATGGTGAGTAGAATTTTCCTTTGCCCCCTCCCAGAAAAACTGCCACATTTCTCCCTTTTGACGAGCCATTGCTGAAGTCGAGACTGCAAACTCGCAATACGGCGCCTGAACCAAATTGTGTTCACGTGCACATTAAGACTTAATTAACCCTTAAGAAAATTCTGGCCGAACTTAAGTCTTAATTAAGAAAGAAATTAAGGCCTTAATCTTAATTAAGTCTTAAGTCTTAACCACAACACTGTAATATACTGGTTGTACAAGCATGTTTTGTACATAGTATATATATACCTGAAATTAAAAAATTCTATAAAGAGAATAACATGTAATTGCCAGCTCTAGGCCGGAGGAGGTCAAAGCTGTATGACCAAATAGGGAAATATATGATTACATACAGGTGGTGTTGAGTCGAAGTTGGGCTCAATAATGACGTGGCCTCTCAAGGACTGGGGTCAGGAATAGTGAGTGATCATCAAAATTTGCCTTTTTGAGGGATAAAATGCTAATACTGAGTGCCTATGCACAGGTAAGACCTCAAAACATGGTAGGTATACTCTCCTACATAGTATACACTCGATCCATGTCCAGGAACCATTAATATGGCGCCAGAGGCGATGGTATGCACTGACCTTTATTGATTTTGTGAAGGATTAGCATAGAATATTAGGGCCTTGAAAGAAACCAGGAAGCTAAGATGTTGTATATAGGCTCTACTACATAGTACTAAGCTTCGCCATATGCAAGAACGATTTATCCATGGCCTGAAGCGATGGTATTCCCTGATCTTTATGGATTCTGCCAAAAAATGTGATTTTCAGGAAATAAAACATGAATAGCATGTACTATGAGGCTCAGATAGTGATCAAACTTTGTGAATCATGTATTCAAATCATATAAAAGCTGTCCAGACCAAAAAGTCCGAGTATGTACATCTGAATACCAGGATCTGAAATTTGAGTCAAATACAGATATCCACTACAGGAAGTAAAAACAATTAATTTGATTGTCCAAAACACAATCTAAATGATTGTCTTGCACTCATATTGATTGTCTGAACCATTCTTAATGATTGTCCAGTTTACTCAAAAAGATTGTCTTATACCTTCATATTGATTGTCTAAATCACTCTTAAAGATTGTCTGAAGAACTCTGAACCACTTTCAATGATTGTCTGAACCACTCTTACTGATTGTCAAAACCTTTCAATATGATAGTCTGAACCAATCTAAATGATTGTCAAAAACACTCAAATTGACTGTTCAGGACACTCCAAATGATTGTTTTTGGTAATGGGCCGGATTGTCTTGAGACAATCATTAGGATTGTTTGGCAATCATTCTGAGTGGTTGAATCAATCATTTGAACTGTCTTGAACAATCATTCTGAGTGTACATAGCAATCAGTTGGGGTGTCTTACACCATCACTTTGATGGCTTCTCAAGCGTCTTTATGGTTATGGTATAGATTCTACACTACCATTCGGTGGCAATGGTGGAAGAAATGTTGGTCACCTCTGACTCTAGCGGCAGCTGGCACTATGTCAAGACAATCCAGCCGCCCTGAAAGGGATGTTGAAGTGAGAGATGATAAAGGAGAAAGCACAATATGCGCAGAGATATGATGATATGCGTGGAGAGAATCTACAAGATGGGCAGGGAGGTTCTCTGTAATATGTGTGGAGAGAAATGATGATATGCGGAGAGAAACAAAGGTACACAGAGAGAATGATGCGTGGAGAGAGACAATGGTTGACTTCCCGTATCAATTAAACATCCAATAAACCAAATGATGGTTTTTCGTCAGAATTGGAAATGAGGTTTTTTGGAAATTTAATCGACTTATCATTCCCGTAAGACAAAAATGGCATTTGATTCGTCTTGACACCGCATTCGGCTAAGCTCAGTCACTTGCTGGCAGCCCACAACGCAAAATGGACTTAATTTCTCTCCTTTTGCAACAGCAGGAAGAAGACGATGATGAAGAGCATTGCCTTAATCTGCTGGCTGTAGCTGGCCTAGTTTCTGGTGTGTTAGCACAGGAGACAGAACAAGTGCGCCGCCGTAATCCCTCACGTTTATATCTTACTTGGCCTCATCTTATGCCAAATCCACGGTTAGGATCGCCATGGATTCGTCTTTGGATGGGCCAACAAGACCACGGCTTTATTACCACTATGGGATTTGATGTTCAATCGTTTCGGTTCATATTGGAAGGTCCAGCACAATTTGCCGAGGTCTGGAATAACACGCCTATTCCTCGAGGAGATGTGTCTTGTAATGGCAATCCTCATTTGGGAGCACGTTCACTAGATGCAGCTGGTGCTCTAGGATTAACTCTGCACTATCTCGGATCTGCTATTCTGGAAGTACAACTCCAGCAGATATTCGCCATTGTTCCATCTATAGCCGGTGACTCAAGTGTTCCCACAATGGCGGCTGGCACTATGTCAAGACAATCCAGCCGCCGATGGAGGTCACAGAGGGATGAAAGGAATAAAGGGATGGGAATGAGAAACGGGAGAGGAAGAGGATTAAAGCAAGCCGCGCACCCTTCATTGACCACAATTCAACCCTTCAATTGAGAAGTTCTGTCGACCTGGGTGTTTGTGCTGCGGATGGAGTTAGAGGGTGTAGTGTTGAGTTATGGTTGACGGCTGCAGCCCTGTATCGTCGATGTATCGTATACCGTGGTGGTGTTGAAAGTACCTAGAGATTACCCCGTCAGTTTGGCTATCGCTTGATGCCATGGAGAAGCTTAAGCAGAAGCAAAACCAAGGCAGCGAGCTTGGCGGCCAAGTCCTGGGTTAACTGGCGTGCTCATTCACATGCACTACAGGTATTTAACGAACCATTCGCAACCAGTTTCTCTAACTACAGCCAATTTCCCTCGATCCCATCCTCCTCTTGCACAAGGCCAAAGCCGTACCCTATGGAAAGCAAGAAGGGCCTGCCACGTCGGATCATCATTTTTGACGTAGCCGAACTGATGGTGCCAAATCGGGACATGGACCTCGGGCACTCATTGTAATTATGTAAATCTAATCCTACTTATTTATCGCCGCCGTTTACAAATATCTTCCCGTTACTCTCTTCGTTGAATGCCCTAAGTTAAGAATACAAGGCTAAAATACAAGGCTAAGTGCCCTGTGTATGCTGGAACAGATAGAACATGTCGCGTCCACCTGTCCATCACTGGAGCCAGGCCACGTGATGGAAAGTACACTAGATTAGCCTGTACATAGCATAGTAGCTTAACCTAATACTACCAGCTTTACCGCTAGCCAGCGAGCCTTGGGCATACTGGCAGTGGACCCCTTCCTCTCTAATACTTACCCATGACTATTCAATACCGTCGGAAACAATAATCAAAGCACTACCCATATACTTAGTACTGTTTCCGAGTCTTCCAATTAGTACTCTCAGCAGAGCTACATGATACAAAATGCAAGGCCAGCTTCAAAAAAATCACAGCCTGATGAACCGGATCCTGAAATGTGATGAGTTTAACTAATATGCCCACTAAATCTGAAGTCATAATTGCCTGCAGGTCCAGTAATAGAAACTTGTGCTCAAAGTTAATTGTAGTCCAGCCATGATCCTTGCCATGATCTCCAGTACTTGTGTCACTATTTTAAACTAAACTGAAAAATCTGTGCAGATCTCACTTCTCTTCTAGCTCTCAAACAAACATCTCCATATTCTGTAGTCATTCTTCTCCCTTGTGAAACTAGTTAACTCGCTATCCCCGACTCCAGTGACACATTGAGTGAAACAACTGCCAGGGTGCAAAGCCAAATCTACTCTATATTAAGTACAATGACTCGGTAAAGTAATTTAGCGAATGATAAAGGAAAAATACTTATTTAGTACCGACGGAATACGGATAGAGAAAGGGAGAAACATTGCCCATGCGTGAATGTGATAGCGGGAGCCAAACTCCCCTGACACAGACCATACAGATAGTCGACATCCCTGTAGGCTGTCATGAGCACAGTACCTTTTATCAGCCAGTCAGTGACAGAACAGCTGGTAAATACTTTGCTGTGGTCATGGCAAGTGTGATTTGCCAGACTACATAGACAGTTGTGCATGTAGTTGGCATGTAGCATGACTTGTAAGTAAGTACTATGGATTTACAGACTTACTAAATAGGTAAGTAATAGTTACTTATTTCGTTAAATCATTTATTCATTTTAAACTTCTTACTTGTATTTAAAGGACTAATTACTTAAAACGAGTCCTTGGACTCTTTCATCACCTTCTAATAAGCCTTATCATCTCTCTAGTACTTGCGCACTTGTTGGTACTTGTAATCCCATAAGATCTCACTAGAAGACCTATTCTCACTTAGAATACTTCGGGCCTTGCTTTGAAACTTTCCCACCTTGAATAGATTGGACTTGGTTCAAGTGTATACATGAGCTGGCTCAAACTAGTGGATGCTGACCTTCCCTCGAAAATTGAAGGTCAGAGTGGCTAGTCTAGACTGGCCCTCCTACACGGGAGGCGCAAGCCACAGGAGGAGGGGCCGCCCACTTTCCCAGTCCAGCACCTCTACTACCTCCGAGTCGGTCCTCACCAGTGTCCCAACGGTGTCACATTGGGTCTCACTTATACGCTTGCTGCTGTGCAGTGATATCACCCCCCTGGTCTTCAACCATCCCCGGCAAAAATGCTGGGTCTTCACGGCGGCCCCGTCTTGGGCCCGTCACTTCACTATTTGAAACTCTGTTAACCAATAGTTAGCTTACTTATCACACATTTACCAACACGAGTTGTTGTACAGTTGTGTACACTGAAGTTAGATTACTTTTCAAGTTCACAGCTGTTTCCAAAACTTCCTGGCAGAGCATTGACATAGCAAGTTGTACTTGGATGAACTATAACAGTCTAACAGATACCCGATGAATGTGAGGCCATAGCATTAGTTATTTAGCATTAACAGTGATAGACTAGCTTAAGGAATTATTGACTTCTTAATTGACGACAAGAACAGTGCTGATGAATAAATAGCAGTAAATTTACATAATTATTCCAGGTGCCCGAGGTCCGTGTCCCGATTTGGCACCATCAGTTCGGCTACGTCAAAAACCATGATCCGACGTGGCAGGCCCTTCTTGCTTTCCATAGTACCCCTTGAAGCCTCTCATCCATGTCTTCTGCCCAAGGCGGAGGCTCTGACAAAGTAACTGAGTTCCAATACCTACTGTCAATAACCCAAGAGAAAGAGCTGCTTGATGTCAGAGGGCAACAACACCACGAAAGGTAAAGAACTGGACCAAAAGAGAGAAGAATGTCATTGTGGAAGGAAACGGTGTGGTGTTGAAGCGTTGACGTATGGCTGCCAGTAATTGGTAGAATGGAACAGCTCCATAGAGAAGGCAATGGTGGTTGAAGAGGTAGAGCAGGCAGGTGCTGACGTGGCCGTTACGTGTTACGTTGATGTGGCTGTGCACGTCAAGTTCCGCGTGTCAAGTCCGCGGCAAGCGCTGTTCCTGTTCGGGATTGAATGCCGAGGCGCCAAAGGATTCGCTCAGGAATAGGTGTAACGGGTTTGGAGGCTTGAGTCCCAGTCAAAACCTACAACGAGAATTTCTGAAGCATTCATAAAAAATCCGAGCCGGTCTGAGAATTTCCTAAAAACAACTGTGTACTTCAATCCTTGTGAGCCTCTCTCTCCGACATATTGATATTGACGCGCGATGTCCTTTGAGCAACGCCATGTGTGTGCTCTTACTTTAGCTGTGTAAATAAACCGAAGTAGTCTACCGGGGTGCCTTTTACTTTATATGCTGTTCCGATACAACTCGATTCTCTCATGTTCATAATATGACCGTCTTATTGGCTAACAGCTAGATAACATATATTCTCGGATCGCATCTGTAATTGCAGACTCAACCTCTCGGATAAACGCAGAAAAAGTGACAATCATCTGTGTGGTTTCAGATCCGCCAATTTTCTCAGATTTTCTATTCTTGTTGTAGGTTCTGACTGGGCTTGAGTACTTGGGTGCGGATGCAAGTCCAGAAAGTCGTCGCAAGTCAGTCCGATACTACATCAGAAGTTGTATATAGAGTCAATAGATTTGTTAAGTTTGTTTTGCTTTTGGCGCAACTAGGGAGTGGGAATATTTGAAGTGGAATCTATAGCTCCTGTCCTCGAGAGTGAGAGTGCAACCACATGTTTGCTGTACTCTCGAGGCCTTCAACCGAGCTATCATAGTGACCAAGGCACTACATCCACTGAAAAGAAAAACCTTTTCTTCTTATTCATGATCACAAAATTGGGGAAGCCTGTCCACTGTCATTTTATCGCACTTAGATGCTGTGTGTCGGCGCTCTTTATTCCAGTGATTCGGCGTGTTTAGTCTGCGGGAAATGTGGACATCCCAACTTGATCCCAACAGATTCATGATTTTTAAGGCCACTACAATTCTTCCACCATCGATGATGATTCTGGACATTGTATTTTGGATTTTGGCAGATTTCAATGGTCCCGTCTGCAAAATTCTTTGCAAGGCCATACATTCCCCGCAAGGTGGTTGTATACAAGATGGAATTTCCGATACAACTCTTGTACCGAAAAGTATCAAAAGAGGCAGTGAAAGAGAAGAGGAAGAGACCTTTGAGGAAGGCGGGAAGGCGAGCAAAATGGGAGCGGGCAAACAACAGTTTTGAGATACTGTCACCGACAACCTGTCAGTTGTCGTAGGTATCCGGCGCAATGGGGACTCGGAGCCGTGAGGCTCCCTCAGGAGATTGGGGACTTCAAGTGCTCTATAGGCTGTATACTACTTGGCTTTCATACCTGGCCTTATATACTACAGTACAGGTACTCTATGAGGTGTCTACCGGGTCTGTAAGTATTAGTAAGTGTCTTGGTAAGTAGATCAGTAAGCTAAATTGGAAGAATATCAGTGCCGGATTGACATGATGTCATCATCGGCTAGGCGAACTACAACATCAGTATGCATAAGCTAGTGCTGTGGCAGGGAGCCATTATTCATGTGGATACCATTCTTCAAGGTGTTCATCTCCAGAGTCTCAGCCTGGTCATGGACCTCAAGGCTCAGAACCTTTATTTTTTCACGGCTTGAGATGCTTTTACTGCGTTTTATATTTTATATTAGTAAGTATCCAGACCACCAATGTGAAAAATTAATTCACTAGTTATGTTAGATATTTTATAGTGGCTTCCAGAGTGGTATATGTATCCAAATCTTCGAGATTTCGGACTTTATGTCATTTTTGGCGCCTAAATTGGCGCCGACGTAGCCTCTGAGAGGACCGAGACTGAACTCACTTGGACCTTATATTAATGGAGTGATACTCTGGAAAATTGCTCTTAGTGTGGGAGGCTTGTAAATCTTAAACTAGTGGTAGGGCTCTTCCCCCACCGTATACAGTACAGCCATATATCTTACATCTTACGGTACAGTTGCGGGTGAGCACTGAGCTGTATCTATACTGTACAAATGGGGCTGTGGGTCTGAAAGTACTTACAGTGACAATGAAGTTATGGCTGTACTGTATTACATTGGAAATATTTGAGCACTGAGGGTCCTCAATTGGGTACATTTGGGACTCCAGTAACCAAATATACTCATACATGTGTTTTGATGAAGTATTTCTTGCTTGCAATGTGAAATTGTGAATACAACAGGGAGAGGGAGTGAATCTAGACTTCCGGACATGCCGGCAATCCGGCTTTGTCTCAAGGTGACTCCCACCAGCTAAATAAAAGGGATTTGTGTGGCCAAAAGTATTGTAAACTAGGCGCGTGCTGGGAATTTGGAAAAAACTTGTTACAGTTTGTGTTGCTCAGGTTTTCTGATGCGCCGTATTTACTGCGGCCGTAACAGCCGTCAAAATACGGCTGATATGGCTATTTACTGTACCATAAGCCATACTGTATCATGAACCGTGAGGGGCCTATACAGTATGGTTCTGTAACCATAAGTTACAAACCACCTGTATGATTGTTTACTCAAAGGCAATCTAAATGATTGCCCTCAATAGGAGACAATCTCACTGATTGTCTTGGGTTTGGCACTCTAAATGATTGTTTGCTAAAGACAATCATTTTGATTGTCCTTAATAGTTGGCAATCCAAATCATTGTATTGGGTTGGGCACTCAAAATGATTGCTTACTCAAGGCAATCCAAATGATTGTCTTGAATTGTGGGCATTCTAAATGATTGTTTGCTCAAAAGAATCAAAATGATTGACTCAGACAATCAAATTGATTGTTTTTCCTTCCCGTAGTGTATCCCAGTGTGCACTTACAACAGTATCATGCCATCAAGATACCCAGATGTGGATGTAACTCTCTTGAGTGATTTAATATGATTTGATGACATGATTCCCAAGTTTTTAGTATTATCTGAGACTTATAGCACACACTATTCATGTTTTATTTCCTGAAAATCACATTTTTTGGCAGAATCCATAAAGATCAGGGAATACCATGGCATCTAGATTTTTTGATGCAATCCATCCCCTTGTGGTGCCTAATCTACCTCGGAGTAGTGCTCAAATATTAATACATTATGTATAGGCTTTTTTGGGCTAGCAATCATACCCAAAATTGCCAAGGCAGGCTTGTAAATAACCTATTTTTGTCCAGCTGCTCGAAAGCTGCAATTGACCAGTCACATGACCTCACCAAATGCGAAATTATAATACCTGTCAAGCACTTCAATTCTGGGAATTTCCATCACCCTTGGAAACTTCCACCCCTCTGGAAATTTCCGCCCCTGGAAATTTCCCTACCCCCTGGAAATTTCCATACTTTGGACATTTCCACTCCCTGGAAATTTCCCCTACCCTCTGGAAATTTCCATCATGGAAATGCCCGGGAAATCTGGGACCCCTTAGACAGGAAATTGTAACACTAGTTCCTGTCCAAGAGGTCCCAAAGTGAGGTTGCCTGAAGTGACCAAGCTTCCATTTGGCTGTGAGGGAATTGCTCCACCTAGAGCTATTTGCGAGCAAAGGGGGTGCTAATCTTGAGGTCTTTCGTGATATTGTTGCTGCTGGAAGAATTACGGGACCCACTATTGCTCTCATGATGACTGTTGTATGGTTTTCTTTGTGTTCAGTGGCTCTCTTTCTCATCAGGTACTAGATTGAGCATGCGTTGCATGAATAGTCAGATGGTATTCATTGCCACACTGAGTTTTCAGATGCAGCATGACCACGGTAGTTTCCCTGTGTGTTTTGTGGTATCTTGTTACTGATACATTTCTTGCAGATACTTGTTTCACCTGTCTTCTTATAACAAAATTTGTAAGGCCTCTGAGAGGCTATTGCTTAAATCACACAGGTGAACACGACAAGCTTTATAGCATGTAGTGTACCAGTATAAAAGAAGAGTTACTTATGTAAGTCATATGGTATGCAGTAAATACAACAAGAATGTATTGAATGTAAAAGATTAAATGGCAACGCAGAGCCTTAGGCCCTGTAACGGCTATGCCGTTACACCCTCGCCCACAAGACAAGCTTTGCAGAAGCGAGGCAATGATGGAGATGGAGAGAAGACTCCAGCGTTGGAGTAACGCGGGGCGCCTCAAAGGTTGGCCTTACCTTTAAGACTCACGTCTCATCCATATGCTGAATCGCTTCAGCGGACGTAGATGCTGCTTCAGAGGAAGTAGCGATGGTTGTAGCGGGCGCTGCAGCAGAAGGTGCAGCGCCGGCTGAATTGGTGGCCACGGCAGGGGTGGCGGTGGATGCAGACGACGTTGTCGTTGTGGTAATTGTGGGGGGAGCGGAAGTCCCCATGTTGCTGGTCGAAGCTGCATTTGAAGCAGTGTTATGAATGTGAGCATATATAACTTGTGCGGGGCCAGGAACCCAATAGTCCTCATTGTACCCTAATGGAAGACGTACACGGGATGTGAAGCTAGCACGTAATGCATTAGCGGCAAATATTACGTCCGAGTTACTCGGCGCATATGGATGGATCCAATTAGCAGTGCAGAACACTATGTCTTCAATGTCTGTGATAGTAAGACCTTGTTCTGCAAAGAACCTTGCAACATCCACAATAGTGGCATTGAAGTAGTTGGCAAATGCAGTTGAAGGGGTATTTGTCCCTGCAGCAATAGTAATAGTTAGGCCGAGTACGCATGCTGATAGCTTTATCAGAGCATCGCCGGTATACACCAGCTGGTGGTGTTCTAGCCCCACAGGGGCTGGCGAGATAAGCAGCCCATTCCTCTTCATCAATACGAACATTGTCACGCTCGAGTGCGTCTCGAGCCTCGCGTTCCATGACCGCGTTGCGCACAAAATCGGCGATAAACCAATTTGTGGCTAGGCAGTGTTGCCATTCTGATTGCTCCAATGGAGTAAACTTGTTTATCTCTTGCATTATGGCTGCAAGAAGATGTTGAATCTTCCATAGTTTGCCGCGAAGTACACCGCACCTCTGGGCAAACGCCGGATCACAAAGGTACCTTAAGTACCATATTAATTCCAACTGATTAGTTGGAGGTAGTGCCTTTGCCGACTCTTCCATTTGGGTAGAGAAATTGGGATAGGCAAATGATGATTGTCGTTTGCTTCAGCGTTATTGGCATCAATGCCATATCTGACCCATTGGTCAGATGCGAAGTAACCACCGTCTTCCCTTTCATGAGGGAGGACTGGTAGTTTAGCAACTGGTCCAGCACCTCAGGTGCCAGGACGGCGGATGTATCAACTGCACCTTGTGCAGTGGGAGGATCCTGGTCCATAGGTCCAGAATCATCACCAGCAGATTCATCTCCTGGGTATTCGCTCTCTTGTGAGGGCAATTGCTCGACACAATGACACTTGCCAGACTGGCTTGCATCTCTCACTGCCAGGATATGAGTATTTTGCCTCCGTAAAAGCCATTGTAAAATAATTTGTTTTGCAACTTATATTTCCATCTTTTCCCCCACTGAAAAAGCCCAATTTTTTTGGCGGTAAAATAATTGGCAAAAGGAGATATTTTACAATGTATATTTCCTTTGAAAAATGTATTGTGAAAGCTTAATTTTGGCTTCCGCCAAAGGTATTATTTGACGATCGGCAAATAAGATATATTACGGCAAGTATTTTAGCTGAAATAAATGATCTTTCACGGGACCCTTTGCCGAAGAAATATATAATATTTTTCCTCGGAAAAAGCTTAATATATTTTCCAGCTGAAAAATATCTTATTGAAAAGAAACGGGCAATCACCGGGCACTCAATGGGCGCTCACTGGGTGCGGCTGAGCGGTGCTTGCCCACCTCTTACTGCCTCAATTGAGGACTACGCAGGGCAAATCTTCTCCCAGAAATACCATTATGGAAAGCCACCAGTCTATGGTATCTTCTGGCACCCATTGCAACCAAGCTTGATTCAACATTGAACTATTTCAGCTGCAATCCTCATCCTTGTTAAGGAATTCTTAAATCGGTTGTGTACGTGTCTTGGTGCGCAAACAGGCACTATTCCTTCATCCATGCCTCGTTTTCCTTTTCAAACAACCAGTCAATGCTTTATATCTGGAACTTGTCTACATATGACTTGCCAAGCTTCTAACTTCTGCACAATACAACCAAGTAAAGTGAGAAAAACGATGTAAGTATTGCCTTAGGATGACTTATCTCTTCCTGAATGTTTCATCCCATTGCTTCCATCTTCAATACACTTGCTGATCTCAGATTTCAAGGCTTTTATCACGCTGCAGACTGGTGAAATATGAACTTATGACTTGGAATGTGTTCAAAAATCGAGTTATTTGATGCCAAATATGTGGAAATTATATGAGCGGAAAATGGCCGCTGGCAAAATGATACGAGGTCTTCATACAAGAATAATCGATGCTCAACCTGTGATGCTGTTTTATTCACTTTGGTCGAGGTATCGCGATTGACATGCAAGTTCATTCACAATATTTAAGTCTCCAATTTGTTGGTACTTATAAGTTCTACAGCGATACGCACTGTGCAGTACAGGAAGTATACGTTACCGCTAAACAAAAGATCGTACTCAACCTTTTCCACCAATTAATTAATTGTCTCCTCTTGATAATTGTCATTGCCATGGCGTTCAGCCTCCTCTGCCACCGCAATGACCCGGACGTCATCTTTGGTCTCACCCCACCATTCTCCCAAGCATTCTCCTCCAGCATTCAGACTAGTATCAAAGTCAGCAGCTAATAAGGGTGTATGAACGGCCGTCGATGCTTGTACAATCTCCTGGGGTGGCAAGCTTGGTGTTTTACTTTTCATTTTGGTAACTCTTGTCATTGTCATAGGCTGGACCAACAATGTGGTTTGTCTAGCCTGGTCAAAGTATTCGGCACTGGCTGGAGAAGATGCATGTAAAAATGGAAGCTTAGGAATGCAGTTCCAGAAATCAAAGTACCGGACATTGTCCCAGACAGTTAAAGAAATCAATGAGTTTAATTAGAGCTTCCACTGACAGAGTTACAGAACCTACATCGAACGAGACAACCACAAAAGTGTAAATAACAATGAATAAGACACCGAGTATGGTGAGTGCAAATTGCTTCCACCAAGTCTTATTGAATTTCAAGTGAATGTCATGCTTGAATTCATATATGTTGCTTGACGGTGTTGAAGGAGAGTAGTGTCAAACTTTGTGCCAAAGAATTACATCAGATGTCTGAGGTCCATAATATTTGAGCTTGCCATCACCACCAAAAAATGTTCAACAGTTTCACAGGTCTAACAGTTATTGGTGAGTTTGGTTTTCAACTAAAGACACTGCACTCACCGCAACGGATTGAATCAGACCACCTGAATTGTACTTCAAACACTGCACAAGTTTACCGGTGTTCACATTATAAATATCAGCACATCCACGATCACTGGTCCCACCAACAACCCTTGAATCTCCCTCCGTGAAGCTTGTATGTTTTGGGACTGAAAGGTGTATATGCTCATGGGATGCAAATTGCTTGAGAGCAGACACCCGCTCAAGGTCAAAGAGTTCAAAGCCTTGGCCGGCATCAGGAAAATCACTCTGGGCTCAAGTGGACTTGAAGCTTACTCAGGTTCAAAGGTCCTCAAGGCCTTCACCTGGGCTTCCCAGGTACCTCAGGTCATCCCAAGTTTGCTCAGGTCAGCTTGGGTATAGACATGAGCCATGCTTAGACTTTACTGTACCTGAGTGAGCCCCCAGGTTACTTGAGTGCACTCTGGTACTTGGTATAACAATCTCTACACTTTTGTACCTCTAAGCTGCCTGAGTATTACCTTAATTTATGCTGTAGCTTAAGCAATATCAAGTCCCTTCAGCAGTTGTCTTGAAGATTTCATTATCAAAATCACATCAGGAATAACATATGATCATTTAATCATAATCAAAACAAAAGATGGAAGTGCATAGTTTATCAATGTTTGTAATTCTAAGTAAAGTATGACTATTCTTTGTAAATAGTTTTATAGGTATACACTGATTGCCAGTTATTAACAAAGAAGGTGTTAGCTGTATCTAAAGTAGTATCAGAAGCAGAAGAAGATGGCTCTTTAAGAAAATTAGGAATAAGCATGCAAGATTGTCTAATGTTAGTCAATGGGATAATGGACCAGGGTGGACAGCCATCAGCTTGAAACGGTGACCTCTTAACACTAGGCATGTTATGGGTGTTTTGATCATACTGGGTAAGCGTTGGAACAGTATACCACTCAATATAGGCCAATGGTGCCTTAGACCATGATGTAGGAGCAGCCGACTTATAAGATCCAATGATCTGTAATGCCGATGGCAGACGAAATATAACCTTGATATGTCCAATACGTGTACCTAGTAGGATGACATTAGATGCAAAAACTGTGCAAAAAATATTTGATCACTTACCAGCGAGACCAACACCTTCAGCCACATCACCAGTGATAACTACCACAGTGTCGAAGCGCCCTCCATTCAATGGCAAAGCCTTCACCACATCCTTCACCTCTACCCCTTCCTCCAGCTGTTCTGGCATAAACTTGAATGAATGATAGACATCGAGGTGTTGAAAAGGGAGATCGCGTGTCATAGCACATCAGGAAAAGCCGTTTTTGCCTAGGTGACCCAGAGTGGCCTAAAGCAAACTAGGTGACCTATGAATCCTATGGCATCCTAGGAATTTGGGCTCGTCCCTTGCCAGTCAAGGCTCTTGAGGATTCGGTTTGCCCAGGTTTGCCTAGGGAATCCTCAAGAACCTTGACTGGCAAGGGACGAGCCCAAATTCCTAGGATGTCATAGCATTCATAGGTCACCTAGTTTGCTTTAGGCTACTCTGGGTCACCTAGGCAAAAATGGCTTTTCCTGATGCATCAGTGACACTGTTTTGCGTTGAGTCAAATGTGAGCATTTCAAGGTAGGCTTTGAGATGGGCAGAGAAACGTGGCACACGATGTCCAGTTTCAATAGCCCAAAGAGACTTGTTAGGTGATGTTGGAACCTTAGGAAGGAGGATGGGACGTTTAGATGATGAAGTAGGGGTAGAGGCAGAAATAGAGGTAGTAGCGGGCTCAGATTGTCGATCCAAAATTACTGAGAGTTCACGGTTAAATGAATGAATGTTTTCTTGCCAGGAGAGCCAGCGAGTCCTCTGTGGAAACTCGTTACGCTTGTTCGTAGCCCGCCAGCCCTTCTTTGCAACATCGATGTGGAGTCATTCAAACATTTCAGTGTTGTAGTTGTCCGTGGTACCAAAAAAGCGAATACATTCAACATAATGCTGAAGGGAGTGAAATTTAGGGATATTTAAGTCGTTGTGGGCACCAAGGTCGACAAAGCAGGATTTATTTTGGTGCCAGGTTTTGAGAGCGGTTTCCATGTAACTAAGGGTGTCATTGTCATGGAGTGTGTATTGAGCAAGATAGATGAAGTCAAGAATAGCGCAAACAGCGATAATGGCTCGTTTTGGCATAGAGGAACTAATAAGACAGGCGAGGAGGATCTTTGCCATATTCTTCCGTTCACTTCCACTAATTTGTTGCAAAGCAGAAATCCCATTCTTGAAGTGTCGGACACCGTAAGAGGGGGGAAGGCATCAAATACGGCGGTCAAGCTCAGCATCTGTGAGGATTACTGAGCACCAGGTGAGAAGGTGTTTAAGAACACCCTGATAAAGTTGATGTAGAACATCCGAAGTTATAGAAAGATGGATATTAGTGAAGGGGAGCTCGTCCCAGAAAGGACAATATGTGTAGCCAGATACTTGCTCATCCATACAGGCTTTGAAGTACTGAGCCGAGGAATTGGTGGAAAGTCAGGCATCCCGCATGACTTCGAGTGTCCAAGCAGGTGTGCACAAGGAAATGGCCAGGTTCTGCAAGTTCAGGGCCAGTGACACGGCATTTGGGACAAGTACCGTGCTTGCTGCATGTCACCATGCATTGTTCAGGGAAGTCTGCCACATAGCTGGCCAGAATGGGATGTACATGGCGTACCTCACCATCGGGCTTGCCATTTTGACACCCTCTTTACCAGCAGATATTAGGGAGACAAGATTTGGCGCATGGCTTCATGAAAAAGGCGTTGATAACGCCCACTAACCTCACACTGCGTCAAACCATCCTTGTTGACCTTGTCAACTGGGAGATATGCTAAGAGGACACATGCTTGTTGGGAGGGTTTTCGATATAAAGCACAGGGAATGTTACCAAGGGTAACATAGACGGGATAGGCCTGCTTACTGCCCGAGAATTGAGTTAGTTGGGTTTTATCCGTTGCAATTATCAACGGGGCCACAGTCGCTCCCTTGGGAAGTTGGTCCTAAAAGAATAGGTTAATAAGTGTCCAATAATTATAGATGCAACGAACCTGGGTAAAATGCCACCATTTGCCCGTCCACATCTCAAAGTAAGTTCTTCTTGTCTCCGCGCTGTCCTGGAATATAGCCTTTGGTCGATAAACAAGGTGCTGATCCAAGACACCATTTTCCTTCCACTCAGTCTCCCTAAGATAAAATCAGCCAAAGATAGATGAAGGAATGCCTTGGTACATACGGGTTGACAACATCGCATTCTTCCTGATCATCCTTGGGGTCAACAGACTTGCACGGATTTTGGATGAAAGAGAAGGATCTCCCCAGAGGCTCTGAACCACTTCCAAAACATCACGATGACGCAAGATAAATTCATCCTCAGGACGGTCTTCAAATGCC
>JADNRY010000616.1:0-34763 GCA_015501585.1 Rhodocollybia butyracea
ACTTTCAAAACTACACTTGTTTGGACTGTGATGAGCTTTCTTTTCTTTAAGCAATTCGATGGACCTCGTATCAAAACGAAGAGGTTTTAGAATTCGCCGGAGGAACAACTTACATTATTGGCTCTGATAATGGTGTTCATGTCGGGCATGACGGCAAGAACCAGGATCCCATAAGATTTTCGCAATTTTTTCATGTTGCCACAGCCCAGAAGATTCGTTACTCCACTTGTTCACTTGTTCCGCCTACTTATGCTTTACATACTGCCTGTGCACCACCTTATTTATACACTCCACCCAGAGTATTCTTGAATATCCTCATGTAATTCTTCTTAGACCAATCCGTAAACTCCTTAGGTATCTCCTTTAACATGTGATCCTTCACCATCTCCTCCAACACTTTATGAACATAATCCACACAATTCCCTCCCCATTGACCTGCTGCACGGTTGGGTATGGTTACTTCGCGAACTAGCTTTTGTAAATCAGCTTCATACCCATTTGGATGGGAAAAAGTGGGCTTTTCGTCAAAGGGTATCAACTGGATCTTTCCAGTGGATTCATCGGCTTCATTGCGGATCAAGTTGCCTTTAAGCCCATAGACTTCGCTTTCCGGATTGAAGACCCTCCGATAACAAAGTCGCCTACGACTAGGGATACATATTCATATGCGGTATTGAAATTGACGACCTTGAGCTTTAAAGAAGGATTTAGTGAAACTTTGGCGAGATCTGGTCAAACAGTGGTAGTTCATTAGCTCTCCATCGATGATAGAGAAATTCCATTCCTGACTTACCAGTCGCGAGTTTTGCGGTCGGATCACTGGGACCACCAGCAGGAAGAGGCGTAGAGTTGACTTGGGCAATAGAAGCGAAGAGGCTGGTGCAGATGAGGACACTGATCCAGGTGAGTTTACTATATGATATCGAAATCATTTTGAGCATTTCTATAGGGAGTCATTGGTGAATTTTGATGCAAACTGCGAAAGCCATGGATACTTACGGTTGGCAGCTTAATCTGACCGGCAGATAAAGAAGATGGCGGGGAACAATCACTAGAGAGTAATATGAATGGGAGGTCAAGAAGGACGGGGAGAAAGTCAGGGAAAGACATGCCGAGCCTGCGTGAGGGGAGGTGCACTGAAGGTTTATACCGGACCACGGCAGACTTTATAGCCCCTGCTGCCCAGATTTGACGGCTACAGCCTGCTACACCCATGTAAAAACTCCGGTGGAAAAGTTTTCGTTGTTACTATACAAAAGCCGGAGTAAGGCTTTCAGGACCTGGAGGGACCTGCAGTGTGCAGGCGTGTGCGCAGAATCAGCGCAGAATGATCGAATGATCTTTGATCAGTGCATACTTGGCGCGATACCTCGCCATACATGTAGATGAGGCCCCGCCCCCGACTTTCCCCGACTGTTCTCAAGTGGTGGCTGAGCTGAAACAAGTTTGAATCTGTCGAAACTCCCCATAAAAATTAATTGCTGAACAATGGACCTTTGAAATGATCAGCAAAAGTTGAAGTCTTGGTATCTCCAATCTAACCGACCCTCACGGCTACTTAGAACCAACTTGGCGTCTAGAATATTCGTCCTGAACACCCCACTGCGATGAACGTTGACTTCGCTGACCACGGAAACATTGAACCAAGAGCTATTGTTACTTTGTAGGGTAAATGGGAGGGAAAGAATTGCACCTGGATGCTTGAGCAAGCTAAAATTCTGGATCAAGCTCAGAAGTGTGCAGATGATATGGAAGTGACTAAGTCTGCTTTACAGTCTTTACTCGCATCACCTTTCGATGTGCTCGATGCCAACATCCAAGCTCGAATATTTGAATTCCTCAGTTTTGAAAGATTTGGGTATATATGGACATTATGGATATGAAAGGGAACACAAGTTGACGCAGTTAAGCTCGCTTGTTGAGGTTGAGTCTGCCTACAGGAGACTCACAACGTCTGCGTTAGGTTTCCAGTTATGAGCGCTTGAGGCGGCCTCTGGTCCAGTGAGAAAGCGAAGCAGATCTGGAATTGCAAGGATATGATACATGGGCCAACTTCAATAAAGGATCGGGACACCCAGTTGCTTAAGTAGTACTGGAAAGGGAAAAGAGCCTCGGAACGATAGAACAGTTTTCAAATTAGGAGGGCAGGAACAACGGGAGTTTAGAGTGTAGAGCGTATAAAATTGGAATTGCCTTTATCTCGTGCTTGTCCTTAAGGTACCCCTTCCGCGAAGAAAAAATCTCGCCAGTTAGATTTGAGTTTATTGTGCCATGCACCCCAAGTATCCTCCGATATCCTCTCGTAATTCTTGCTATACCAAGCTGTAAACTCTTCCCGCATCTTCGCAGCTCTCCAATACCCTCTCGAAATAATCCGCACAATTACCTCTCTTATCGATGGGGTTATAGGGAGTTGTTCGAGATCTTGACATAGTCCAGACTCCAATGGTGACCGCTTCTGGTACTCGTATGACTCCCTTCTTTCACGCTGGAACGGTAGTAACGGTTGACCGAACTGTTCCAGATATGCCAGTTGCGAGTTGCTGCTACGAGTATTGCATTGGCACTTTCGTCTATAGTCTTGATTAGTTCGAGAAAGGAAAAGGCATAGAGTTGCGTACATGGTCCTCTATCCACATCGAGCTGTGACCTCCCTCCATACCGCATAGGCAGTCTGGCATCTGGACCGACGCAGAAGGGCTCATCTCTGAGCAGGATGCCCGTCCTTCCTGCTACCTTGACCAGGTCGTCGGTGCGGTAGAGGCTTCCACTAGTCGGGAAAGGAGTCGACGTCATTGAGACTTGGGTTGAACAAGTTGCCGCAAGACCAAACCGATATCCAGTTCCTCCAGCTCCAGCCACACGTCGCTACCCAAGCCTTGTACCTCTCATCATGAAAATACCGTTTTAGCAGTGTTGTCCGACGAAGATAAACATCAAGAACAGGGAGCCCAAAGGAACGGAGGAAGCGCATTGAGGCCACTTCACTAGCATAGCATAGAACTTGGGTACAGGATGCGTGTTACCATTGAATATTGAGAAGCTGCCACGCATGATGATAAGGAGGTCCGGTTGAAGCCACCTTCGGCGAGTTTCACAAATGTGTCGATATCTTGACAACTCGGACCAGCAGACTGCGTCGGTAGTCGACGTTTGCGCTCTGCAATGCGAAGATCATTGTTGAAACCTTGATGCTGGATATGCCCATATTACAATACAGATTAGACACGGCCAGTGTCTCGAGGTATAGTTGAAGGGATCATCAGGAGAGAGCCTGTGATGCTTGAGAATAGAGCGTATTTGCAGCGGGTTTCATCTCGCCAGTATCTCGTTGATCATGTGCTTGGAGCGAAATCGCGACGCCAACAGGCGGAGAAAAAGGAACACGTATCATATGACATCACATCTTCTTCCTACGCTCACATGATGATGATTGTCTTCAATTTGACACTAGGGTTGAGGGAAAAACTACCTCAGAGGTTCGGAACCTGGGTCAAACCTCCAGCCTAGCGAAGGGGTAGTTGCGAACAGGTTGCGAACCGTTTCAAACCTGTCACGTGATGACATAATACCTATATTTTTCGCCCCGCGCGCTACACGCGCGCATTAGGTTCTAACAGATGTTACTGGGCATGTATTGTATTACAACGAATCTTACCGGCATTAAGAGATAGGAACAGGGCTTCTCTAGTCAAAGCTTAAGGTAAAATCATTACTCGGCTCGTCCATATCGTCCTCTGCAACTTCATGTACCGACAAATCCCAAACCAGCATTAATCTTCACAGTGCACACAGCGAAAGTATGATGGCATATGTAGCGTCGGAAGAATGGCTTGTGCATGATGAATATCAGTCGAAAATTCACTTGGATGTTGTGAGAATCGACCTGAATTGCTACCAGCAAGAGAGCTGGAACCTTGAGGGGAAAAGATAAGAGATCAGATTAAGAAAGTATTTTCGAAGGTAGGAGGTGCTTTTTGATATTTTCGGGAATAGGAGCGCGCTGAGAAAGTGGTACGCGAGTATCGTACTAAAGCTCTTCAACTTTTGAAGAATCCATGG
The DNA here is from genome assembly GCA_015501585.1 of Rhodocollybia butyracea. NCBI lineage: Eukaryota > Fungi > Basidiomycota > Agaricomycetes > Agaricales > Omphalotaceae > Rhodocollybia > Rhodocollybia butyracea. Next base: position 4,063 of record JADNRY010000616.1, read on the forward strand.
CGGGAGGTAAGTTTCACGCGAGCTGAGTGGCGGGCGCCACGCCATCGTTATATAACAAGTATCTAGGCTAAGCTAATTTTCCAATGGCCGTACAGCATGAGTAAATTTTCTCAATAGCTCAAGGTACACGTGACGGTTCGCTACCCCCACCTTGGCTCTAGGTAGGGGGAGGTTCGCAACAGGTTCGCAACATGTTGCGAACTTCAAAAGCACGTGACCGCGGGTCAAACCTAGGTTATTCCCTCAACCCTATTTGACACCTCATAAGAAACTCAAGAGACTCAGATTTCCGAGCTCTTCGCCAGAGGGGAAACTTCACGAAATAAAGGCAATGTCGCAATTTTAGTGTTGCTACAGGCCGCTACCTAGTGGCTAGACGAGTCTGTACTCCACTTGTCCCTCCTACTTTACTTATGCTCTTGCTTCATTGCAGCCCGAGTACCCTCCGATATCCTCTCGGAATTCTTTGCATACCAAACGGTAAACTCTTTGGGCACTCCCGGTGGTACTAACGCATTCGGAATTGCCGCCAGCTGCTCCAGCACCTTCTTGACATAATCCGCACAATTCCCTCCCTCCTGATCGGGTCTATGGGGCGCCAGGGTCATTTTGCTAAGCCTTAGTACCTCAGCTGCAAACGCATCTTGAGAAGAAAATTGGACATGTGCATTCAAGGGTAATAAACCATCGGATATATTGTCTTCGTAATGAACGAAGTTGCCTTTAAGTGGGGCATCCTCGCTTTTGAAGACCGCCTGGACAAGAAAGTTGCCCATGACTAGGGCTACGTGTTCCTCGGTGCCGATTGTGGTGACCTTGAGCTTCAAAGAATACGAATGCTCAGTCCTTTGGGCGAGATCTGGTATAGCGAGCATTCATTAGCTCTCCAGCGATGATAACAAGATTCTCTTCTTGACTCACTGATTACAAGATCTCCAGGATCAGGAAGAGGCGCAGAGTTGACTTGGATAGGTGTAGAGGCGAAGAGGCTGGTATAGAGGAGGACACTGATCCAGCTGAGAGAGAGTTTGTATGATATCGAAATCATTTCGAACGTTTCGGACGATTCTAGTATAGGGATTACATTTGGTAAATTTTGATTTAGATTGCAAAAGTCGTTGATGCTTACGCGTACGGGTCAGTGGGGAGCTTAATCTGGCCGGCAGATAAAGTAGGTGTTGGTGGATTAGTCACTAGAAGCACAGATCGATCAGCAATTCGAACAGAAGGTCGGAGGAAAAAGTTGGTGGAATATCGACATACCGAGCCTGCGTGAGGGGAGGTGCACTGAAGGTTTAAACGGAACCACCGCGGACTTTATAGCCCTCGCTGTCCCAGATTTGACGGCTACAGCCTATGATGTCTTATTGTAGAAACTTCGTTTGGAAATCTTCAAGTTTTCGGTATTACTATACAAAAGTCGGGGTGGGGCCCCTTTTCATACGAACTCTCGACTGGCTTTCTCCGCAAATTGTTCTATTAAGGGTTTTTCGCGTGGGTTTTGTTCTTACGAACCTCTTACAATTTGCTTTGAAAAGGTCTAAGAAAGGCAAAAGATTCTACAACACATGGTTCAAAAATCAAACAGCCATGTTGTCGTTATGTTGTTGTCGTTATGTGTGTTAAGCGATCTCCAGAAATCAGCGCTACATGATCACTATCAGCCTCGTGAAGCCTCAATAACCAGAGCACAGGAGGGATCTGCATGTGCGCAGGATCGAAATAGATGGGGCCCCGACTGTTCCTGAGTGATGCTGGGAGTGGCTGGGCTGAAACAAGCTGAAACTCCCCGTAAAAACGAACTATTTAACAATGGACCTTTGAAATAACCAGCAACTCTGTATCTCCATCTCACAGGGTGACTCCAACCCCAACTTCAAGGGAATACTAATGAATAAAATTCTGGACCAAGTTCGGATGCAGGTAACAAGGAAGCGACTAGGTCTGCTCTACTCGCATCACCTCAGGTTACCTCGCGATGTGCTCGATGCAAACGTCCAAGCTTGAATATTTGAATTCCTTTTTAGAAGATGTAAGCCCGCAACACTTGCTTTACAAGGCGCAGTTAAGTTCGCTTGCCGAGGTTGAGTCTGCATAAGTACAGAAGGCAACGTCTGCGTTAGGTACAAGTTACGAGCGCTTGGGCTCTGGCCAATGAAAAAGCGAACGGAATCGCAAGGGTGTGATCCATGGGCCAACTTCGATAAAGATCGGGGCACCCACTTACTTATGTAACACCGGAAAAGGAAAAGCGCCTCCGAGTCGGAAAGATGGAACAGTTTCCGAATTAGGACCTCTTCGACGGAACGAGAGCTTATTCTCACAGCATGGTGGAACGACTGTCCTGGGGCCTCCTGTTATATAGAGCGGAAAGTTATTAGCCTTATCATCGACGGTGATCGGGGGATGTACCGAGAGTAGTACTGAGGAGAGTCTATTAGTGATTTTCTGCTTTTATTAATAAAGGCGACGAACGTCGAACAGAGTACCAGAGGACTGCTTGCTGCTGTAATTTATTCATTCACATTCCGATGTCCAGCAGTGATTTCTTGAATATAGACATCTGGATTGGACCGGAACTGAATATACATTTAATTGGTGGTGGTTGTAACCGACGTGGTCAGAACTAGTCGGAACTTAGGAACAGTTGGGCCACAACAGCCAAGCTACACAGCCACGTGTATCGCGGGGATCGTCACTGGAGTTACGAATACCGGCGAGTAGGTTCGTCGATCCACTGATCCGTGGTTCACCAGAAATCCACTGGTACGTTGGTGTACAGTGTACATCATGCATGCCTGGGGTGGAGTTCCAATTTGAACAGCCCGGGTCATGGAGACAGTCAAGTTTGAGCTGCGATAACTTCTTTCTTTTTGAATTTGGACAGTTCGACAAACCGTATCGAACTGAAAAGATTTCTTCTTCGCCAGAGGTATGAGAGACTGCAGGATTTTAGTCGCTAAGCCATCCAGTGCACTGCCCAGTGTTTTCTCGGACACAACTTGGACACTCTTGCAATTAAACTTTTAAGAATACAGGAGATTCAGGACTCCATAAGGATTTTTATCCACTAGAAATCAATCTAGGGCCTTGTATCTGTTACTTTTCGGTGTAAACTTATTGATCAACTTTCGTTGAAGAGTTGGCTTCTTGTGTCCCGCCTTCCAATCTGTAAACTCCTTGGGTATCTCCTCCAACTTGCCACGCCCCACCAGCTGCTTCAATGCCTTCTCGACATAATCCACACAATTCCCTTTGGACTTATAGGGCACCAAGTCTTTAAGGTTTTGCTCCTCACGTTTAAACTCATTCCGAGAAGGAAATATTGCTTTCACTTTCAAGTCCATCAGCTCGTGTGACACATCAAATACACTGTTGGAGTTAAGGGTGCAGTCGCCTTTACGCGGGATTTCGAAGTCATCGTCGTCAGGCTGCGCAGAGCCGGAGAGAATGACTAGGGATACGTGTTTCAATTCAACCCTGAGCTTCAAAGGATAAGTCTCTTCCAGCGCATGATAAAGGGGATCTGGTAAAATAGTGGTAGTTCCATTAGCTCTGCAGCGATGAAAGAGAGATTCTATTCTTGACTCACCCTGAGAGTTTTCAAGATTTCCACTGGCAGGATCATTAGGAAGAGGCGCAGAGTTGACTTGGATAGTAGGAGCGAAGAGGCTGGTACAGAGGAGGACACTGATCCAGGCGAGAGAGAGTTTGTATGATATTAAAATCATTTTCAAGAACGTTTCTATAGGGAGTCCACATGGTGAATTTTGATTCAGAATGCAAAAGCCGTTGATACTTACGGGTCAAATCTGGCCAGCAGATAAAGTAGGTGTTGGTGGATTAGTCACTAGAGGCGCGGGTCGTTCAGAAATATGAACACGAGGTCAAGGAGGGATGGAGGAGAAAGAGGTAAGTGATCGACATACCGGGCCTGCGTGAGGGGAGGTGCGCTGAAGTTTCAAACGGGACCACAACTTTATAAGGTTTTACGGCTATACGACCCTTGTGGCATATTGATGCACAGACAAAAGTGGAAGACACACGAAGATACATCTCAGTATGTAAGTATACTTACCAGAGGACACACTTTGAGCCATATCGTATAGATATTTCTATGATCAGAGATGTCGATGCACGCTGGGTATACTGATCCCTGACATATGATGACAACCATATTCGGAATCCTCACTTTGGACCATGGGATACTACTTATTGAATTCAGCGTCGATATAAGCTCTAGTGCTCTAGTGACTCCCTACCTCCCTCCTCTTCCTCCAACACGCGGGGAAACTTTACCAGTGCTTTACCTCGCTCTTAGTTACATTTGAAGCCTTCGTCCTCCTTCGTCTCGGCTTTCGTATTCCTCCCTGTAAGTACGCGGGGATGGCCAGAAATGTCCCTGGATGGCCAAGGTTCGGTTCGAACTTAATAGAGTCAAATTTTCGGAATTTAAAATTCAGATATTTGCTCGGGAGTCGGGAGACCTCGGGAGACTTTACAGGACTTTACCAGACTTTAACCCTACTTCACCCTACTTCACCCAATTTTTAATTTATTCTTGGAGCCCTCGGCCGTGGCTTGAGTGAGCTTGGGTCTTGAGTGCGGTGCTGAGGGTACTACTACTTGCAGTGTATTTACTTACTTTGGCGGAAGCTGTGTCAAGCTGTGAGCTTTAAATTTTCTTCAGCGTCGTTCGAAATAGTTTGAAATTCAGTCAAATCGACGTCCCTACTTTTCCCTACTTACCCCGTCGGGCCCGTGGCAATCACTGTTATCACTTGTTATCACCGCACGCATTGGGAGGTATTATTGACAATGTTGTCTGGTATGTGCTGCGATGGCCAAACTTGGCTAAAATGACGCCGGTTTCATGATGTAGATTTTTTATATTCTACCTCATCCCTCGGATCGCAGGGGGCACTGGGCTCCACCCTTCGGGCTCTTTCGGTGTAAACGAGAACCATCAGACAAACTCCTTTGTTTTCTATTTCTATTCTTCTACCAAATACTCCAAGGAATACGGCCTAATACGGCCCTTCCGTGATTTATCCTGACGTTGAGCAGGCTCAAGAACTCTTGTTCCCTTTAGGTTATCGTTCTAATCGTACAACTAACCACTCCCCTCGAATTGTACGATAGTGTATACCCAGGCTGAGCGTCGAGGTAACATTTCATTAGTTTCTCTGTTGTTACTCTGCCACCAGGTATGTTTGCATTTTCATGATCAGATAGATCGTCGTCGCTCTGCCAGCATATCATAGCTATAAGTAAAGTATATGCGCATCCGAACTCTTCATTTTGTGTTATCACACTTAAGTACCGCACCTCTACACTTGTGACCATCGTAGCGGTCTGTTCGGGTTTCAATCAAACCGGCGATTCTAAGGCTACCACCTTGTCGCTTAAGGCCGCTTTTTCAAGACCGTGGTCTGATACTCACGTAGTGAGAGTCAACGAGGGTAGATGGTAAGAGTTGGATTAGAGTTGATTAGAGTATCCATGAATATCAAGATTAATTTGAACCAATAATTCTGAAAGCATTGTATATAATTACTGATGGACAGAGTACAAGCAACTATACCATAGCTCTACAAGAACAACTACTTACTACGTCTACAACATAAGCTCGTTTTATGGTAATAACACAACTTATTCGCGATCGACAATTTGTCTACAATTGCGGATTTAAGCGTGAGTCATATCGCCTTACGATTTTTCCATTGCCGACGGTCCGGGTGTAACGCTTTTATCGGTTCACATCTCTTTCAACAAGTTCAGCTACACGGTTTGTGAATGAACTCTTCCTCTAACAGGCGAATCGTCGTCCTGATATCCGGCTCAGGTAATTTCCATGCTCTCCTGAATCCATTTTGTGTAATCCATACCACAGGAACCAATCTCCAGGCTCTAATTGATGCGCAAAACACCCCACGTCTCCCGGCCACGCAAATAACTCTCGTTCTATCCAATCGCAAAGCAGCTTATGGGCTTACCAGGGCGCAGAAATCCGATCCCCCAATTCCGACTGCGTACCTTGCGCTGCAGCCGTATCTAAAAGCCAACCCAGGCAAAACACGCGATGATTATGACGCGGAAGTCGCGAAAATCGTGCTCGAGCAGAATCCAGACCTTGTTGTGCTCGCTGGATGGATGCATGTATTCGGAGATGGGTTTCTGGATCTCTTGTACGACACTGAAGATTCTCGCAGACCTATTCCGGTCATCAATCTACACCCGGCGTTACCGGGAGCGTTCGATGGTACCAATGCTATAGAGCGGGCGTACGAAGCTTTTCAAAAAGGCGAGATTCAACATTCGGGAGTTATGGTGCACAAAGTCGTGAAGATCGTGGACCGAGGCGAGCCGTTGATTGTGAGAGAGGTACCTATACGTGCTGGGGAACCTTTGGATTCGTTTGCAGAGAGACTACATCAGGTAGAGCATGAGATCATTGTGGAAGCCACGAAGAAGACGCTTGATGAAGCAAAGCCTCTGAGCGCGGTAAATATCATCAACCAAATCTTCGTGTTGTGTGTCTTTTCTGATTACATCTGTCAGGTATAACGCTGAAAAATTGGAAGCGACTATCATTGGCAGAATATCGTTGTACACGAGGTAGTATATTGATTGCCTATGGGTCCCTTTCCAAACAAAATGAGCCTCGTAATTGGCCACATCTTCGGTGGGCCCTTAAAGATAGGGGGATACTATTGCAACGCATGCTTGTGCCCTCACGGCCTCCAGGACAGCCCGAGGATCTTCATGAACTGGAATAGTATTCTTAATTGATCTGTGCAATTGATCTGTGCAACCAACTACTACTTGAAAGTATCTGCAGATTTCGGCCTGGCTTGTGCGGGTACAGGTCTGTACAGGTACTGATTCTGTTTCAACGCGTACAACAGTTCCTAATCATAGAGTTTCTTCCCAGTCTTTCCAGAAGTGACAACCACAACAAATTAAACTTAGGTTGCTGAGCCACGGGGGTTCATCAGTGAAACGAATAAAGTATGGACCCCAATCATCGCGCAAGTCGTCCCGCCGGTGAATTTCCTCGCCAATTTCACGGAGACGAGAGTGTAGTCCGACCCGAGAATGTCGAATCAAGAAAATGTCGAATCAAACCAGGACGTCCGAAGAATTTAGAAGACTAAGTAAATAGGTACAATGTCAAAGCCAAATGGTAAAAGGATGAAGCACATGTAGACCTGATGTGGACCAAGCTGATAAGGTACTCATGTGTCATAAGGATAAAATGATTAATGATCAATTTTCCCACTTGCCCCACTATATCAATGAGCACCATGCGCAAGAAGAAAAATTCCTTATCCCGTTCGTCGTCCCCTCCTGCGGTATCGCTACCATGTCCGACTCAGATCAAAAGTCGTCTTCCATTGCCTCTATAACCAAGCATGAAGTAGACTTAGAAAATGCGACACCACCTGTCACGATGTGCGTTCACTCTCGCGTTCTAAAACTTGTAGCTAATAAGTATGCATATGTAGCGTGAATGAGGCTCAGGCTCTGGAGGATATGAATGACAACGTTCCAAGGGCAAAGTTCGCGACACTGTGGGCAATAGTCTCGTTCTTGGACAAGTACGGAGTTGAGGCTCGAGGTATCGAGCGTGTGCCGTCAGACCAACGGACTCAGACTTGTGAGCGAGCTCACAATGTCCATTTCGACCTCGCTAACCTGTTTTAGCTCCTTTGGCGCCGTTCTGGATGTGGCTAGCGGCGAACATGACAGTACGTTCTGATTCGGGACCCCATTAGACACAAACCCATTCCGTTAATAGATCTCAACCTTCGCTATCGGAGTTCTCGGCCCTTCTATCTTCGAACTAGGCCTCAAAGAAGGAGCTCTAACTATCATCTTCTTTAACCTCCTCTGTACTCTCCCCGTCGCCTACTTCTCTACCTGGGGAGCCAAACTCGGCCTGCGCCAGCTCACATTATCACGGTTTTCTTTTGGATATGCCACGGCACAGCTTCCTATCGTACTCAATTGCATCGGTTAGTATTATTTTTATCCTTACTCCAACAAGCGAGATCCTAGCGTGATTTATTAGCATGTGTGGGTTGGTCCATCGTCAATTCAATCGTTGGTGCCCAGACTCTTCGCGCCGTCAGCACAACCCACCAACTTCCCACCGCGGCGGGCGTCGTAATAATAGCCGTCCTCACAATCATCGTTTCCTTCATGGGATACCGCGTCGTGCACTTGTACGAGAAGTACTCTTGGATTCCAGTATGCCTTCCTTTTTCCCAGTAATATTTTCATATGCTTAATAGGTGGTGCTCAGGTTATCATCATATTCTTCATATACCTCGGCCAGATCGCACGATTCACTGAGAGTGACTTTGCTGGATCAGGAAACGTCGAAGCCGGCAATGTGCTATCTTTTGGAGCAACAGTTGGTAAGCCTGTTCTATCGTTAAACATATGTTTGGAGATTCACATGTACACAGCCGGATTTGCTCTTGGATGGACTAGGTCAGCCGGGATTGCAATAAGCGCGTTCTTGTGACTTTCAACTGAATGATTCTACAGTTTGGCAGCAGATTACACCGTCCGGATGCCAGAAGATATGTCGTCGTACAAGATCTTCTTTTGGACATATCTTGGTCTCAATACACCCCTTATTCTCGTCGAATGCCTTGGTGTCGCCGCAATGACTACCTTCACCCAAAAAACGACTTGGTCGGATGCCTATGACGCTAATTCAGTGGGTGGCCTCCTCGGAGCTGGTCTAGCTGGGCCCATGGGTGGCTTCGGTTCGTTCTTGTTGGTTGTAATGGCGCTCAGTATCGTAGCAAACAACATCCCGAACATGTATTCTCTCGCCTTGACATTCCAAGTATGTCCACTTCCTTTTTTTTTCTCGTCGCTTTCTAACCAATTCCCCAGAATCTCCATCCCTACGCTCAAGCAATACCCCGTATCATCATCGTACTCATCGGAAGCGTCGTCTACATCGTCCTCGCCATAGCCGGTGCAAGCCATTTCGAAGAATGGCTAGACACTCTCCTCGTCATTCTCTCCTACTGGCTCGCCATTTTCTCAACCATCCTCATTGAAGAGCATCTGATCTTCCGCAAAGGAAAATGGTCGAACTATGTACCTGACGATTTCAACAACTGGAGGAAACTTCCGCTTGGTGTCGCGAGTTTCCTCGCGCTAGGATGTGGTGTTGCAGGTGCCGTGCTTGGGATGGCGCAAGTATGGTATATTGGAGTTATTGGAGGCATGATTGGCGACCCAACATTCGGTGGCGATATCGGTAAGAATTTCACTTTACGCGTTCCCTCTTTGTTCGTGATATCTTAACATTTTTTTTGCGTAGGCTTTGAACTCGCGTTCGCATTTACTGCCGTCACATACCCTCCTCTGCGATACTTTGAAAAGAAATGGTGGGGCTATTAATCGAAGAACGGCCCGTGTTTTATTAGGTGTAGATTACTTAGTCTTCGAAGGCTTAATGGAACAAAAAAGCAAAAGCTATACTTGAGCTTCAAAACGAAGGTTCGACGGGGCTAAGTTTATTTACCAGCTTGGGGCCAAGAGGACTAGTTAGAGATTTACTTATTTTTAGTTTAACTTGTATGTTACTGCACGTTCGTTACACCTCGATTTACTATTCGCGGAGCGAGTATTGGTGTACTCTGTACCTACATAGAACTGTCTTTTACATTAGTTGTTTGATTTCGGTTTCGAGGCAGGTTTGATTGATCGGGAGGGAAAGTGAGGAGGTCAAGCATGAGTAAGTTACTTGGCCTGCCCAATTAGGTTCAACTTACCGTGTTAAATTAGGCACTCGAGTACCCCAGTTGAGCAATAGGAAGGGGTAATCGGAGCCCGGTGATTAGTCCCCCACCCGGTAGTCGAATCCAGCCGCCACTAGTTTTTTCAGATAAGAATCACATCAGCGCCGACGACCTACACGGCGTTGGTGCATTTACTGGGTAATCATAAATGACAGTAAGGAATCTCCGACACGGGAATTGCTTGGATGCTGGATAGCGAAGGAGACCGGTTTCAAGGTCTCCGGTCCAGTTTGAGCAGAAGGAGAAACCGACCTGGTCAAGGAACATCTAGTCGACAGGTGTGTGAGCTTCAAGTCCAACGTACCGATAACAAGACTGGAGCAGACGTCATGTATGTGGCCTGAGATGACCATGGCATTCATAGGAGGCTGTCAGGAGAAGGTTGGCCCGGTTAGAAGTTGGAACTTCAATGCGGTAAGTAGGCGCAAAATGACAGCAAGACTTGGGACAAAAATAAACAGGTGCATCTTTCGACGTTTCGGTTCCCTCGAATCTGACATTTTATTTTAAGCAGTATAAAAGTCTTGGGCCTGACGCCACGCTTTGAGGGGCCTGAGGAGGGTCCGACGTGCGAAACTGTTGTCCTCATTTCTAGAATATCTCAAGCAAAATGAGGAACGAAAATCGAGTAGGAAGATTTTACCGTCTTTTTCGTCAGTAGCAATCCTTTTAATATCATTTAAAGAATGACCAAACTGCTCCGGTTGCAGCGGTTTACCAAACCTATATTCTGCTCCGAGTATCCCAGTAATACTGTATACATACTATAGGTCATCTCCTGGTGCCTTGGCGGTTGGATCGTTAAAATAGCAAAGGAGTGGAATTTGAAGGGTTTGTTGCACAATCCCCAAAATAGACGAGATTTCCATATAGAGGTAGTCTCCCCTAGGCAGACTCGTTACACACTGACGATCCATGTGGATGTGTGTGTAATATTAGTAGAGGATAGACATACGTTTCCAGTGGCCGCTACTCCGCTAGTTCGGAGGGGTTAAGCCACTATATATGTAGAATGACAACTCATAAAATAGTCTGTGGACGCGGTTGAAGGACTGCTAATTTATGCTCCTTCGCCCTTGGATTTGTCTCGACTCTCCTATAGGCTATAAAGAAAGTTACTTTTCCACATACCTTGAAGAACATCAAGAGTACTGTGTACTAGGCCCTCAGGCCGCTCAACCTACTGATGACAAGACCCACACCTCTCAAGATGGTACGATTAGACATATAGGATAACTCTTTCTAGTGGATGCGTGCCAAGGTAGCGCCAAGTGATGGTAGCTCAGGGCGTCTAAGTGGGTGGCTGTGCCCATACAATCGAACGCGCAGGCATCTTCGAAGTTCAGCTGGTTTTTACTATTTGGCTTCCAATTAAATTCAATTTACAACATCGCTTGTTCGACTGTGCATACGATATCTGCTCGAACGTTCTGACTTGGAACCTCTTGGAGCCTCTTGGAGCTTGCCATGTTACTGCCAGGATCAGGCGGGAAAACTAAAAGGCTCCAAAGCTACAGGTTTCAACAGGGTTTCAATATTAATGTTAATAAACACTGCCTCCCGAGTCAGGCTTTACTACAATTTTGATTTTTCAGTATAAAAGCTAGCGGTAGTGGCTCAGCCGTTTCAACTTTTCCCCTGCTTTCTAGCATGACCGATTTCCAGCTTGCAGTTTGTGTGCTTTTGGTGACTTTTGTATGTTCTGCACGTGGGCAGTGTAATTCAGCGTGCGTATCATGCTAACTTCCTCTTCTGTAACTCACTGACCACTGTTTCTTTCCCAGATTTGACGATTGTGGGGGTGATGAATTTAACACTGCTGTCATTGTCGGAATAGTCATCGCGGTTGGTCAGTACTTTACCCACCCTCCGGATACCTTCAAAGTTCTCTAAATATTGCATAGTAGTCGCCGCCCTGTCGATCATCTCCGTTGTGATTGTGATAGTAAAGCGTCGACGAATTCGTCGGTTCCAACAAAACTATCGCAATGCTTCATCTTTTCCTACCTACCCTATGGATATCCAACCAACGTTACCCGAACCGTTACACCATACTCACAACCACACCCCGCACCATATTCACCACCAGATGCACCACCACCAGATGCATCATGATATGGCCATGCAAAACCAGATTACGATGCAGAATAACCAGATGACTAGCAATGGTATGTAGGGGAGGAATAGGAACTATATACGTCGTGTTAATGAGCTGTATACCAAGTGTCGTTCTCCTAGTCTGTCTGCAGATGGCTCATACTGTAAGTATACCAACACGTCGCGCCGCATTGCGGGCTATTTGGGGTGCGGTAGGTAGGGTAGGTAGGTTATCTACTTATCTTTCGGTGGAAAGTGACTGGGACCAGCTACCAAGTGAATGAGGCAACTTGGCGTCGAAAAATAAGAGAGTCTCGACAGCATATTTGATTCAGAGATTAAAAGATCCGAGTCCTGAGCTCAAAGATTATAGATCCGTGCCGCTCAGGACTCCCGATAAACGTTTGGATAGCCCTAATATCTTCAACAGCTTTGTAGAGGAGTAGATCTTGTCTCAGTCAACTTCTTATAACGCTCAGTGGGATTTGTAGGGTTATCGACAATGACCCATCTCAACGGAGGAACAGTGGCTGGAATAGTTGTAGGATGCGTTGGTAAGTGGCTATCCGTGCGGGCATTCCAAGACTCAAGTATCTTCTTTTTCGAAATCAGTTGCCACCGTTATTATCGTCGCATTGCTAGCTGCCTTCATTAAATCCCGACGAGTGCGACAAAAGCAGGTGAAAGGCTTCGACCTGCCCAAACTAGGTCCTGCCGGCGAAGGAACTCCTAAGACCAGTGCCAACGCCCAGTCCCGGGATTTAGGATCACTATCAACAAAGTCTTCGCCCACATCCAAAGCAGGTCGACCTCAGCAACAAACCTCTCGTAAACCAGTTCCTCGCAACAATCCTGAGGTCCAGTCCAGGATACTTCAGGACTCGGCAAATGCCACCCTGTTATCGTCCGCTGCCTTTGATCAACCACCGCCATCCGAATGCAACCCGCACCATCATCATCATCACCATAATGAACATTCGGGCGGAGGGCATTCGGCGCACTATGGAGATCACACCGGGTATACCTCACACAACGGAGGACACAACGGAGGACACACCCACCATTTTGATGCAGGTGCACACTCTTCACATTTTACACACTTCGACACGGGTGCATATTCTACAAACTTCGACGCAGGAGGTGGAGGAGGTGGCTTTTCGAGTTTCTAGTTGTATCAATTCACAAATTTTGTACGAAAAACTTCTTTCACGTATAGCTATTCTTGAGTGATTTTGTCTTCAGATTGCAAGTATGATACGGATAATGAGTAACAATGGCCAGAGCAAACACGCATTGAGCTTATGCTCTCTTCTAAGCGACGCGTCCGCTAGATATCTCCTCAAGGTCTCGGGGGTGGCGACTTTGAATGCAATAGGCAAGGGCAAAGCGACTTGTATCGACTGATCAAAACCAGCAGTCACATGTTGGGCTACCACATATCACACCAGATTCAAAGAGAAGAAAAACGTTTGGGTAGGTACTTGACCGCAAGGTTGACAGCTTCTGCGCCCGTCCGCCACTATCGGGGGAGTCCAGGTAGTGACCTTCAATAATTTCTTCAGGTTCACTCCGCGCAGGACGTTATTTTTGCTGTTCTAGATCTAGCTATCTGCGGGAATACAATCCATGCTATTATATGTAGCTGTTGATCTAGCTGTCAAAGCGCTAAAGCCTCACAGCCCACGCGGGCATACCTTGACCGCCGTGGCGTCCGGGCCCCTGGGGTTTGACTCCGGTAACTGAGCGTATAAAGGGTTAAGGAATTGGTCAACCATACGCTATCACTTCTCTATCCACCAGCCACCTCTCGCGATGTTCAAGCTTGTAGCTCTATCCTTCTTCCTTCTGGGAGTATCAGGAAACCCAGTTCGCCGTGACTCCTGCAATCCCAATGCTCAGGGAGCGCCTGTATCGATCCGGAGCCCAGAATTCGGTCTCGAGTGGACTGTCGAATCTGGTGTCGTTTTCGGGGAACCTTTCAGTGGTGTCGAGGGCCCCAACTGGTTCATTAATCAAAGTGGTGATTTCCCGACAAGTTATATAATCACGTATTATTCTTTTACAAGCTCATACACGCAGTGAGCTGATGCGCATTTATCAGGAGTACTGATGACGATACAATGGCGGCAACAATAACTGGCGGTGAAATAATCCTTAATCCTGTAAACACAGCCATATTCCAACCGTAAGTACATCTTTTTGACAAGTCCACAAACCGACGAGCTAATGGTGTCCATTGATGTTCAGTAACCAAGTCTTTGATATTGCTTGTGATGTCTGCAACACGGACGCTTCTCCAGGAAACAACCTCGGTGAAGGTTGTGTGATTAGCCCCGTCAATGTCACCGACGCCTGCATTATCATTGACGCTTCTGCTGGAGACACTCTGCGTAACTTTGGTTGTGCTACCATCGAACCCAGCGACCTCTGGGACATCACGACCTAGTTGGAATCAGGGAGAGGATATCTACGTCGTGGTTGGAGCTTGTGGTCCAGATACCTCGCTCTTATTTACTCGCTCGGAGACTGTATATTCTCTACGCTCAACGTTTCTTGATACTAATGCTCCCAGAAGCACTCCCAAATAATCATCTAAATTGTACTGAGCAAGGGCCCGATCCCCTTGCTCCTTCCTTTCGTCGTGTGTTCACAGACTGTTGCCTGACCTGAATGAATATATATCTATTCACGCCCTTCGTTACGATTGTGATGGAAAAGCGCCGACAGACATACGGTCTTCGTCACCAAACCGATCTACTACTGGGATTTTCTGGGTTTTGGAATTTCGATCTCATTCAAAGGTATTGGGCCGGTTTGAACTTTACTCCCCGTTTCATGGTGCCGCCATATACCTTTATGTTTATTTCTGTTTGACAGCAGGGTAACTGTTGCTTAGAGCAGAGATTCTGGATTTTGAGTCAATATAGGGAGACAATGATCATAGGAACACGTGCGGAACCCCCCTGGACAAGGAACTCCCTTCCCGATTTAGAGAGCCCTCTCGTACAAGTTCCTACACTAGATATCCAAATTCATCATCTCATCAGTCTAAACATGTCAAATTCTCGCAGATATCGCTTGGATTGGGCTGTCCGTAAGATCCGTATACCTCACACAATGGAGGACACACCCTTGGACAGCCTTGGACACACCCATCATTTTGATGCAGGAGCACACTCGCACGTTTTACAAACTTCGACACAGGTGCACAATCTGCAAACCTCAGTGGCTTTGATCTAGTAGGTGGCTTTTTGAGCTTCTAGTTGAATCGGACTCGCAATTTTTGTACGAAAAACCTCTTTTAAGTATAGCTATTTATGAGTGATTTTGTCTTCCGATTGCAAGTACGATAAGGATAATAAGTGACAGGCTCGAGCAAACACGCATTGAGCATATGCTTCCTTCCAAGCAATGCTTCCACTGGATATCTCCTCCAACGAGGCAATATTTACTCCTCAAGGTCTCGGAGGTGGCGACTTTGAATGCAATAGGCAAGGGCAAAGCGACTTGTATCGACCGATCACTGATCAAAACCAGCAGTCACATGTTAGGCTACCACATATCACACCAGATTCAAAGAGAAGAGAAAAGTTTCGGTAGGTACTTGACCGCAATATTGACAGTTTCTGCGCCCTGTCCGCCACTATCGGGGCGAGTCTCCAATAATTTCTTCAGGTTCACTCCGCGCAGGACGTTATTTTTGTTGTTCTAGATCTAGCTATCTGCGGGAATACAATCCATACTATTATATGTAGCCGTTGATCTAGCTGTCAAGGGACTAAAGTACTAAAGCCTCACAGCCCACGCGGGCATAGCCTGACCGCCGTGGCGTCCGGACCCCGGGGGTTTGACTCCGGTAGCTGAGCATATAAAGAGGTGAGGAATTGGACAACCATTCGCTATCACTTCTCTATTCACCAGCCACCTCTCGAGATGTTCAAGCTTGTAGCTCTATCCTTCTTCCTTCTGGGAGTATCAGGAAACCCAGTCCGTCGCGATTCCTGCAATCCCAATGCTCAGGGAGCGCCTGTATCGATCCGGAGCTCAGAATTTGGTCTTGAGTGGACTGTCGAATCTGGTGTCGTTTTCGGGGAACCTTTCAGTGGTGTCGAGGCTCCCAACTGGTTCATTAACCAAAGTGGTGATTTCCCGACAAGTTATCTAATCACGTACGATGCTTTTACAATCTCATACATCCAGTAGTTGACTGATGCGCATTTATCAGGAGTACTGATGACGATACAATGGCGGCAACAATAACTGGCGGTGAAATAATCCTTAATCCTGTAAACACAGCCATATTCCAACCGTAAGTACATCTTTTTTGACAAGTTCACAAACCGACGAGCTGATAATGGTGTCTACTGATGTTCAGTAACCAAGTCTTTGATATTGCTTGTGATGTCTGCAACACGGACGCTTCTCCAGGACATGTCCTCGCTGACGGTTGTGTGATTAGCCCCGTCAATGTCACCGAGGCTTGCATTATCATTGACGCTTCTTCTGGAGACGCTCTGCGTAACTTTGGTTGTGCTACCATCGAACCCAGCGACCTCTGGACCATCATGACCTAGTGGAAATCTTTGTCATCGGAGAGGATATCTACGCTGTGGTTGGAGCTTGTGATCCAGATACCTTGCTTTTATTTAACTCGCTCGTAGATTCTATATTCTCTACACTCGACGTTTCTTGATACTATTCCCAAACAATCATCTAAATCGTACTGAACAAGGGCTCGATTCCATTGTTCTTTCCTTTCCCTGCGTGTTCACAGATTGTCGCCGGCTCGAACGAATATATATTTCTACTCACATCTTTCGTTGAATCGTTGCGATTGTGATAGTAAGGCGCCGACGGCTATATGTTTTTCGATAAGAGTCATCTACCACTGGGATTTTCTGGATTTTGAATTTTGATCTCACCCAAAGGTATTGGCCTAGGTTCATCTCCCCCTGGACAAGGAATTCCCATATTGACAGTTCCCGATTTAGAGAGCCCTCTCGCACAAGTTCCTGCACTAGATGGCCAAATTCATCATTTCTTCGGTACCTGTAAACTTCTCGTAGACATCGTGACTTGGATTTTGGGAGTTCCTCTACTATCGATTCCTTTCTGATTAAGACCAGTGACGCATCTCAGATTCAAATATTTCGGGATTAATTGGGACCTCATTCGGATTCGCCGACGGGGATCGAGAGCCCAAGCTGTACAAGAAGAGATCAGAGCATATGAGAGTAATTGTAACCAACCTCTTAATCCGCGCGCAGAGAAAGCATAAGTCTTGGTCCTGGAAGAAGGTAGGCTGGTGCACCATGACAACTGTGTCCCGTGGCGCGAGCATAGAAGGATTGACCTGCGTCAAATGTGTATGAAGCTCAACACCTGTTTGGCTTTGAACCTTGAGCAAGGAGCGTGGTCGATATTTGGAGGTTAACAAAATCCAGGCAAAACATGCGATACGACTTGGGCCATTCTGTTGTGATATGGATTCAAGGCAGTTATATATACATGATACATCACAAGAAGAATATCGAGAATTAGGATTTTCCGCACCAGCGTTTGTGGTGTGAAGACCAAGCCTTGGTCTGATGCTCTTTGTCGCAATAATATGCTTCCTGACACCCAGAGCACCTCTTTTAATTGGCTGTTGTCCAGAGGATGACCACAATGTCCACACCAATGGTGATCCTTCCTTTTCTCCAGCGTTCTTTGGCCCTCTTCGCAACATCCCTCTGCCAAAGGTCCTGTGCTTGATCATGGTGCGGCAAGACACGCACCGAGGTCTTGACGACTTTGTGACAGCAGCAATAAATTCAAGTCTGTCAAGATAGCTATCCAGACTTTCAAGAACAAATGTACCCTTTCCTTTGCGACCTGGACCACGACCTACCATCACCGAACTGCATCGAGGACATATCCAAAACGGTCTCGATGTTTCCTTCACGTGAAGTCCCAAATCCTATGACAGCGTGTCGAAATATCGGTTGGTCCCCTGCGCCTGTAACATAACTTTCGTTTTGGGGGAGAACCGTCGAGCAAGTGCGATGTTTAAGTGACGTCAGGTCGATTTCGAGGATGACACTTTCAGCTGAAGTAGTGTATTCTTTACCATCTGCAAGTCTGATCCGTATGGACGGCTCAGAGTTGGGAAATAGGTCAAAGAAATACTGAAAAGATGCAAGCCGATGCAAAAGCAGCCATCGTGCCCTCGAGCTTGCCAGTATATAGTTTCCAAACGATAGGAGTCAGATTGCTTGTAAGCTGCGACATCGGTTGTCGCAGCATATTTCGAAGGAGATCAGGTTTGTCTGTGTCTTCTGAGCCTACTGGAGGTCTACGTTCAAATAAGAGGCATCTTAGGCCTTTGTAGTCTGTCTGCCGGACGCGATATAGTATCCTGACGGTCTGAAACTGAGATTCATCCTCAGTGACTTCTCGAGCTTGCTATGTCGGAAGCGAGGCTCGCTGGCTGCACGTTCATAATTCAACAGGAGAGCGATATTTGTAAAGGTCGATGATATCGTTCCTGTGGGAGGTCATGGTTTGTCGCTGGTAAGGTCACCGTAGTGTATTTAGCGCCGAAGCTCCTATCTAATTATCTGATGGTAAAACAAGCAGCGCTAATAGTAATTGGGGAGTTAACTGCGTGCCGAACGAGATGGGAGCGTTTGCGATGCTACCTGCCGGCATCCAATACTTCAATCAGTCGAATACCTTGCTGCGTGCTCCATCACTCTGGCGAGTTCTGATATAATGGTTTGCGAAAGGTGGAATTTCGATCGATTACTTTGCAAAAGTACTATACTACCTTAAATAGTTTTCCAGTATAACTTAACTCCACTTTGCCCGAAAAAGTTTCGCAGATTGTTCTTCTCACTCCAGAGCAGTGACGACTTCCAAAGGGTAAAGAAAGTTCCAAAGCATCGCAAATCTTACATTAATGTTTATATATATGCGGTGTCATGCTCCATCGTTACCTGGAAAGAGGAAGGTACATCAACCGGGGTCGTCACGTCTTGTGAAAACAATACCTGATTCCCTGGTCAATCGTCGTGCTTTTGATGTCAGCTGCTGTACATGTAGACCTATTGGTCTCGAGTGATTTCATAAAGTCCGCCAGTTTCAACGGTGGTTCCATAAGCTCGTCAGTTCGACGGTCTCCATGATTTCTCACTGCTTCCGGTTCTCCCGGTGAGCATGGTGTCCACTTGAGCACACCGGTTTCGGGATAGAGACAGTCTGGAAGTGAGTAGCGGATAGCAATTTACGAACAGGCTGCATGAGAGCATCGCGAACGAGATAGCGATATCCGAGCCAGAGTATCCCTCTGTATGATCTGCAAGGAACGGTAATCTTTCGGGGTAAGTTGGCATGGAGTGTTGCCAACATGTAGCTCGAACATTCGCCGACGGGCATCTGGGCCAGGAAGCGGGATATGTATCCTCTTCTCGAACCTAGACCGTACATTCAACTTCGAACGGGAGTAAAAGAAAACCTAATTACCGTCGCTTAATGGCATTGTCAAGCTGCCATGGAATGTTGGTGGCTCCGAGAACGAGAACACCTGTATCATCGTGGCCTACGCCGTTCATTTGAACCAAAAATTCAGTTTTGATACGTCTCGACCCTTCAGATTCAGATTCATTGCGAGTTCGGTGAGTGCGTCGATCTCGTCTACGAAGATGATGGAAGGTCTTGACTCTCTAGCAAGTTGGAATAGCTGCTTGACAAGTCTGAAGCATCATCAGTGAAGTGGGAGAATAAATGCGGATTGGCTCACCGTTC
This sequence comes from Rhodocollybia butyracea, assembly GCA_015501585.1. NCBI lineage: Eukaryota > Fungi > Basidiomycota > Agaricomycetes > Agaricales > Omphalotaceae > Rhodocollybia > Rhodocollybia butyracea. Next base: position 23,775 of record JADNRY010000616.1, read on the forward strand.
TGACTCTCCTTGCCATTTGCTGACGAGGTCACTAGAACTTATACTGAAGAAAGTGCTCTTGGCCTCTGTAGCCACAGCCTTGGCTAGATAAGACTTTCCAGTTCCCGGTGGTCCATATAACAGGATACCTTTCCATGGTGTACGCTTTCCGGTAAATAGATGTGGAAATTTGAGCGGCAAGATGACGGCCTCTTTGAGAGAAGCCTTGGCACCCTCTAGTCCAGCAACGTCGTCCCACTTGACATTTGGCGTTTCCGATATGATGGCACCAGCCAGGCTATCACGCAACTTCTTCATCTCAGGGTCTTCACCATCTTCCTTCCTAGCGAGCAGAGTATGACGTACTGAGCCATACAGGAACAGAGAAAGTAATGCTCACTGCTTGCCATTAGGCCCTATGCCTGTACTTGTCCCGTTTACGCCTACTGCGCTCTTCCCTCGCTTCTCACTTTGAGAACTGATGTGTTCTTTCAATGTCTCGCACGAGATAGATATTCTTGGATCTTTGTCCGAATTAGTAGCTTTGATTTCTCGTTCTTTTGTCTTTGAAAACTTGTAAGCTGGTGAGACAAGTTAATCGGTCAGAAGCTTACATTTCATAGCCAGCATGAAATAGTCCAAAGAATTCATGTATTGTTTGTAGGCAGCATCGTAATTCTGTTTAACGTCTTCGTCGATGGCTTTCTGGACTATCTCGATGGCACGCTACAGCATGAAGAGGAATATATCGGCGTGGATCATGAGCAAATAGATAAACGAGACGTACGTCTAAACTGTTTGAATTTGACATCACGGTTCAGAGGAAAATGCGGATCGGACAAAGCGCGGTTTTTGTTGCACATGTCCGAAAATAAGCGCTTGGCTACTCACCGCACACTAGTCATGATCAGCTTTACAAGAGTATCTCTTCAAAATGCTGATATATGTATCTATGAGTCGCCTTTCTTCAGTAATGGAGGTTTGTCCTCAAGACCAGTCTGACTCAAGACCTCGATGCTTAGAGATCGCCGACCACTGCTAGCACACTCTCGCTCTGTTCCTCCGGGAACTCAACGTTCAACTCCGTGGGTAGTATCTACTCTATGCAAATGCGATCAAAAAAAATCAAAAAAATAATGGCTAAAGAAACTCGATTCTAAATGCATTGTCCTGAACTGGACAATGGTCTAATTAGTTTCACTATAGAACGTTTCTGCCCCGCTTGGCTTTGGCGATCTCATAACTTACTACTAGGTTTATCATTCATCTGTTCGGCGGCGATATTCCTCATTGTAGTACGCCCTATAAACCGAACCAAAGCCAATGCCTCATCCTCACATTTGTTATTAATTTGTTCTCGACTATTCTCGAACAAGCGGTGCTGTTGGTTCATTACTAGCCGTCAGCAGCCTTTCAAGTCCTCATCCGAATCTTCATCAACTCAACAAAGATCGATAGGAAAAACACTGGTAAAAATGTTGTTGATCATTCAAACCTAGTACATGTACCCAAAAGCTTTGTGGACACGCCTTAAACGCGTTGTCAGTGTGTCACTTCAATTCATCGGCCAATCGGCCAAATGGTCTATGTTACCCATTTTTAGTAAAAAACCATGAGTGACCATCGAGGCCCGGGGGCCCATTTCTAATTTGGGCTTTCTTTGTTATTTGACCCGTGGGCCACAATAGTTACGATTGTCTTGATAGAACAAAGGCGGATGGCGCCATGTGGCCCGTAAGAATGTTCTAAGGTATAAAAGGGCCTGTTTCTCTGCTTCCCCCTCTATTGCACTGCTTAACAACTCCCAACCGGAACACTTTCTCGGACCCAATAAGCTTCCGCGCCTGTGTTGCAACAGCATCAAATTGACTTGTCTCGTTTGAGAACAGCTACTATATTAGCGCTTCTACATCTATCAACCCCCAAATCAATCCCCGTATATCTCTCTTCTTGACATTCCCCAGCCATCATTACCATGCCTAGTATTGCAACCTCGAGAGCTGCATCCCGTAAAGCTGCTAAAGCTTCCCCAATCGAAGCCCTCGATAGATCAGCTGCCACAGAACGTGCTGCGACCTGTGAGCCCCGAAGAACTTGAATCCTGGAGCGATGTGATAGCGACTCATCTACACTCAACGAGCCGTTACCTGAAGATCTTGACGAACCATGGCCCTATACATTTCACGTACGTTATTTCTGCCTCAGTCACATTACCAACTGAAGATCGATGTTTCTTACCTCTTAATAGACTGGCCAGCAGTCTGGATACGGACGTCTGGTGGAAACTGGCACTCAGGTCGCGTATCTAGCGAGACAACACGCAAAGGCATGACACGGGAGGTAAATTCTTTCTTCCTTTCTGACTTGTCTTCGTACAAGTTATTTACGTGTCACCCTTCTCAGAAAGAAGGTTTATTCTATCCCGTTAAATTGACGGAAAGCTTCGCAAATATTTTGCGCCCCTTGACGGTACAATCAAGCCGATACACCACATACAAGACGCTTGCTGAAAGAAGCTGGTTGGCTGTGATTTATCTCGATTGCGATGTAGTTTTAGACTGGCTCTGCTTTAATCACGAATGTTGATGATACATGAATGCATGCTGTATACAAATTTCTAATAAAGAATAAGAATTCAAAATCCATGTACACTGAATCCCCCATGCATAGCCTCCGACGAGAACGAAGTAGTACCTTGTCCAGGGACTGTTTGTCCATGTGAACACTCGATTCACTGGCAGCCTCAATCGTAAGGAGAACTATATGCACACCCTTCTGCCGCTGGCAAGTATCTTAAGGGGTATGTATGTAGTGGAACTGGTCGGTCTTAATCAAACTTTAGGCAAAGGATTCAAAGTTGAATTTGGCAGATTAATACCTGAGGCCCGGAGACCTATGAGCTTAGATTGAGCATATAAGCAGCCGATGAGAAGAGCACAAGTAGGAATCGCATGCGGATAACACAAACCTGAAAGCAAGGGAAATAACTATAAGTGGCCGATGCTACGCACCGCTTACCCGACTACTTTCGCCAAATCTTGCCCTTTCGTGAGTTTTTCCATCATATCGGAGCCGAAGTTGTTTAACAGCGCATCCGAGAGTAGGTTCTGAGGAAATGATGTTCCCGATAAGTATTTATTTCAGTGCTCGTTCGGGTGCGTTTTCAGACCTCTATCGGAGCAAAACCTCAATTTGTGTCAGAGGTCACTTAAGACCAGATTCCTCAGTCCCACCTTTTGCACCACAGTCACTAGGACGGGGACCGCTGTTGGACTATCTCTCTGGCTCTCAGCTGATATTTCAAAGTTTGAACAGACACAAAGGGGTGCAGTATTAGGAAAGACAATTCATGCACGCAATGGGTCATGATGCGACAGCATCGTGATTTTATCCTTTATCGAAACCCACTCAGTGACCGGACCATTCTGTACTAGTTCGCACTGTCGATAGTGGTGATCACTTGACTGTTCAAGCAACAGTGGTTTATAGTTATGCACGTACCGCCGCACTGAATCCACTGTAAGTCGGTATCTATCTTTACCGCTCCTGTAGGCTGGGACCTGGGACACTCGAAGGCCACCAGTAATAAATTCTTGACCTAGCTCTGTTAAAGTGTGGGGGAGATAGGAGCTTGGAAGAGGTGGTTTATACAAAAAAACGATATTCACACTGGGGTGAAGAATATCGCTCAAAAGTCCAAAACGAGTCGGTCTTAATTCTCATCAGGATCTACAAAGTCAACCAGAAGTGCCGTACGAGTCGTGTGGAACCTTTCAGTGCATTACCTTCTATCAAGTTGCGCGTAAAGCCATGCTCCCTGCCGTAGATGCGGCGAAGCGAACGCAATTTTTTTTTTGAAGCACTAGGTCTTCTAGGAAATTGTGCGCAAAGTGCACATCTACCGTCAAAAACATTGAGGAACACAATGAACGCGAAAGTCTAGAATACTTACCTTCACATCAAAGCATGATAGATTTTTTGAGTCGCCAACAACGTACGCCGCGGCAGGGACAGATATATAGGAAAAATAATATGTATTGATAGTATCTACAGCTGCTGTTTCAGAGAGTAAACGAAAAAAAGATAGCACATGAGACGAAGCAGAAGCGAAGCGATGCAAAAGGCAAAGACAAGAAAAAATTGAAGCCGAAAGCACCCCAACAGAGAGCAATGTGCATATGCAAAACACAGAAGCCTAGTTTTACAGCCGAATTTGGTCAGAGGAATTGTAAACACGGAGACAGGAGAAGGGGGAGCGGTAGGGAACTACAAGGAGAGAGACGGAGCTGAATAAGAACATCATTGCGGCGACGAGAGATAAGTGAACGTATGTGCAGATGAGAGAGCGAAGGAAGCAAGTTTCAAAACACTCTGATATACCATCATACATAAACCTCATCGGTCATCTCTAAATTCCCCCAATTGTTGCAAAGAGAGCTGTCTAGCATGTGCATGGACGTGCTTGGGATTATCCGCCTCATGGCAAACCTCGATACCCTGTATCCATGTGTGTTTCATGACTTCTTCTATTGTGCTCTCAGCTTGGGATCCGGTTCCAACATCCGTCTCAACAGTGTCCGGCAGGCCCTTGGGGACAAAGTTGTTGATTGTCGGAGGACAAGCTGATTGGGCTGGTTGAAGTCGATTTGCAGGCATCGGCGTACGAAACGAAGAGTTGTCGGATTGTTGGGCTGCGCGCCAGGGAAGTTCGGAAAAGTGGAGGCAGTAGTAGACGATTCCGCACGCCCATATGTCAACGAGTCGAGCATCGTATGCTGAGAGGGAGATTGGTTGGGAAACGGAGTAAGTATGGAGAACTACTCACGTTTGCCTAAAAACTGCTCTGGTGCAATTGTACGGCTCACTACCGCACAGACCCGTCGACATGTGAATTGTAGCTTCCCATGGGAGTCTGTATACTGTAGATGCACCGTAGTCGCCAATCTATCAAAGCGGCATGAGAACGGTAAATAGTCAAATGAAAGAAGTATACCTTCAAGTGACCCTTGGCATCAAAGAATAGATTCTCAGGCTTTAGATCTCGGTGGGCGACACCCTGACTATGAAGGTAATCCACCCCGCAGAGGATCTGCTTAAAGCAACATTCAACTTCGCTCGGTGACATGCCACCCTTCTTGATTGCTGCGTACAAATCGCCACCCGGACAAAACTCCATGACTTCACACCAATGCTGACTCTCATCTTGCACCAAGTCGACTGTCTCGACGATGTTGGTGTGATGCAATGTGGAAGATATGCAGAACTCTGCCGTGAGCTTCTTGACATATTCTTTTTTCGTTTCGTTCTTGCGACGTTTGCGGAAACTCCTGATGATAGAGGGTCGGTCATAGGTTCGGAAGCGAAAACAAACCAACATACCTTGACAGCGTACAAACGCTCCTCGCTGCGGTCCCACTTGTGTGCTAGTTTGACGACTGAAGTAGCTCCCTTTCCAATAGCTAAATTTTTGGCAGACACCATACTTTTTCGACAAGCTCGCTGTACTATCTCCTGCCGTGGACTTCGGACCGCCACCACTTCGATAACCACCCCCGTCGCTTTCGCCCCCATCCGACTTACGGCTCGATCTGCTTCCGTTTGAACGTTGGGATGATTTGCGAGCAAGTTTCGGCCCATTGGCAAGGAGATCTTTGAGCGTAAACTTGTGTTTCTCGCCGTCCGTAGAGTGAACAGAGGCAGGCTTGGTTTTGGCGGGGATGGTTCCGGTGCGGCGTGAGACTTTGCAGGACCTTTGCTCATCTGGAGTTGTCCTGCGACACCGTTAGACATACTCGGAGCCCTACTGGGAGCTCTGCTGTTTGTCCTTGTTGATGGAGCACTCGTGTTCCAGTCGTACTCGGACACTGTAGGTGACGAGGCGGGTGAATTGGTGGCTGAAGTGGTAGTAGTAGCCATCGAGCTCTGTTGGGTGATTATGGGAGGGGTAGACACTGCGGCCATGGTTTTAGCTACAAGCGCCTGTGTTGGGGTTGGGTCTCTTTCTTGTACAAGTTTCCTGAGTGCTCCGACAGTGAATCCGGGTTCTTTGTCATAATTCCCGGACTCAGGTGGAGGAAGAGGTACACCAGACATGGAAGATTGGTTTTCATGCGGTGGTTTATCTGAGCCTTCTGGCCCTTCTCCATCCGTCTGTACTTCCGAGGAGTCCTGAATTGCTGCTGCAGACATGCTTTGGGTGAGATTATCGAATATCGTGGTCAAGGTTTGTGGCAAATTAAAAGAAGTTGTGGCAGAAGCAAGGCAAAAGTTGCCCAAAAATTAGATGAAAAATCGAAATGAAATCTATAGCGATGTCATGTCGGTCAGCAGTGTTCCAGGTATGATTTTGTTGGAAAAAACGGGTATTGACTGTGAAAAGCGTGCACAGGGCCTTTGCGATTGGGATAAGATATCCCGTTCGCCCTGGTGCGGTAGATGACAGACGAAAAGTTGTGACTGCCTGAAGTGCTGAAGATGGTGGGTTGCTGGTAGAAATAGTAGAAATGGGAAATTTCAGCGGCTTTCCATATCTCACGTAAGCATGCTTCCAATTGCTTCTAAAGCCGGGCGGCTAATGAATACACTCGCCGGACATGGAATATGTAGGTGTACTTGCTTCAACAAACCTTCAATGCAGAAAGCATCGAAAAGGAACTACCTTTTCCGGAAAAAGGACAAAAAAAATCACCGGACAGCCGGGATCTATTACGATTGAGTTATACTGCGTGCAAGTCTATCCCTTGACCTTCGCACGACGCAGCCTTCAATGCTTGAAAATAATGTCAGAACAAAAATCAGTCATAAAAAAGCGCCCACTGCGCCTGTTTTATTACTATTCACTCCAGAGAGTAGAACGAAGCCTCAGTAAGCTGTCTTTTGGTACTGATAAGTAAAAACTGTCGGATCTCCAACCTGTAGTCGGTGACTCAAGTTTTTCCAGCCTCTCCACCGGCCTGTGTGTTGTTGCTTCCTGGACCGTCAACAAAGGGTCTTCTTCGGACTGGCCTAATTGACCAGGCCCGCTGCTTCCGCTCCCCACCCACTGCAGCCGCTCCGCACTCCGGTTTACTTATTCTCATGTGGGAGCAACGTTCGAATGGCGAAAATAACGCTCCGTTCACTCCGTACACACCTGAACATATCTCCCAAGGGGATAACAGGCCGGGAGAATGCCAGTCACCAAACCCATGGTATACTTGACTGTATGCATGCGTGCGTAAGTACATGCACAAGCCAGCGCACAAGATCTATTGGATGTATCTATCAGAACTAAGGAACTGAGGTAACGAATATGGAATAAATTATACAACGAAGGAGAACGTTCAAGGAGGGTATGTCGTATCGTTTATCGTCATAGCAAATTAAACTTTCGTTCTTGCTTGTTTGGCAGAACAACGTACTAACTTGAGTCCTGACACTGACGCTCGGCGAGGAAGCCAGGGAAACCTGCCTGCCTGAATTCTAAATTCGATGACTCGGGGTACGCTGGCATACACCCGTGCGTGTTACTCTGAGCCTGATTGAGTCCGTGAGTCCAATGGCGACTCTGTATCAGTATGAGTGCGTTGTTGTTTGTTCTGAGTAATACAGAGTCCTGACAGCCTGCAGGAAATCACACTAGGACTGTCAGCCGCTGCCGTGGCTGGGAAATAAATGAGTAAAATGCACGAGGAAGAGGATGAGAGAGAGATGTGGATAAAGATAATTTACCTCCAGCACGATGCGAAGAGACTACCCTGGTGAATGTCAAGGCTCATACCAAGAAGGGCCCGGGCCACCGCCCTACGAGAGATCAGAAGTAGTGGTACGATGGCTATGACACCGAGAATCGCCAGAGCAGAAGTACTACCCCCCAGCTTGTGGAAACAATAGACATATGTACTTATTTCTTGCAAGTCTCATCAGTTAATTATGTGCTGAAACTTAAGGTAAGTCGATGGAAGATAAGTACCAAGCTTTCACTACTTAAACAATGCTGTTCAAGAGCCGGAAGTGAAAGCGCAGCTGGCATCGATCGGATCCAGCTCATTGGGAGCAAAAACAGTGTACAGAATGACTTGAAGCGCAGCTCTGCGGTAGTTCCGGTGGAGCAAAGGATCTCGGCGTAGCATAACTGGACTTTGAGACGCTAGGAACAATCCCAGCGGCCAAGTGTCCTCTTCTCTGATATACTCCCTATTCCCAGCGTCTGGATAGTCCGCAACTGATTCCTTACCACCTTCTCGCACTTAGCTTCTAGCATCGTGAAGGTATATCATATCTCAATTACTGTTAGATTTCGCTGGTCCATTGCCTCTCACAACATCAAAAATAACCTCCACCGCCTTGTCGGATCTCCTTTCTATTACAAATCCAGTGTTTCCCTGCGCGCAGATATGCATAAACCGAGTCGGTATTAGGATATGGAGTAGTAGGCGCTTTCATAGGATACCCTTGAAATTTTGTTTGCTGTGAACCTAACTGCTCGGTTTGACAGATCTAGATGCCAGGGTCGCGGGGGCAAGGGTTTCTAGATTAGCGACTGGGTCGACTTCTTCAAAAAAGTAACCGGCATTAGGACCACCTTCTGCAAATGCCTGTATCCAGCACTCGATGAGTCGTTGAACGTAACACCGATGAAGTGATGATAAGTGTACACCGCTTGAATTTGAGCTTTTCTTCCAAAGTACTACTGCTCGAGTGCCATGACGCCTCTCTCCCCATACCGTTTACCTAGGGTTTTGTCGCCGTGACTTAAAATGTCGAACATAAAGGGCATTTCGACGCTGTTAAGAAATGTTAATTAAGCGCGTATTCTGGACCAGCGTTTAAGTACCAACTTTTGCCACTCTAGCCCGATTGATTTCGAAGGTAGCCCACATACTACGAGAAGACAAGAAGGTGACCAATTTAGTGAAAGTGTACATATAAAGGAGGGAGAAGACGTGCTTATTGGCACGAGTGTATTAGGGGTGCTTGAATTCCGACGGGCGCCCTGTCTCAGCGAACGGTGTCTGTTTTTGGACTCAATGGAACAAAAGCGAAGCCTGGTGGTCTCATGTTTAGGGTACTCATAGGGATGGCGTGGTCAACGTAAAGTCTCGTGGTGTAGTATCTTGACCCGCCTGGGGTTTACGTTCGTGGTATTCAAGGTGCAATTGAAGACGATGCAGCATGTTGAAAGAGGTTAAAACCTGCGAGATTATCTTCTGAAAGATATGAAAAACTGTACAAACTTTGGCCTCCATCTGGTCAGAGAGGGTCTTGGTATGGTCTTCTCGGGCTTTGCCTCATGCTTATAACAGTTTGAGTCCTAGTACAGAGAGTAGTAAATGGGTCCATAAAAGCTGGCACTGTAGAGCAACAACTCGAGAATAAATGCACAGGTGAAAAAAGTTTCGCCAGTGTTTCACTGACGATAGTACAATTCTTGATGAGCTTTTATGTGTACCTGCTCAGTGGGTTTGATGTTTGGGAACAGAAATTGCCTTGTGTGCTTTTGTTATCCCAGATAACTAAATGCGCAAGGTATATAGACTGTTTCAGCGGACGAGTGTTGAGCGTATGGACCTATGGCCGATATTGCGAACACCGTTTCGTCATAACTTAGTAAATAACTGTAAACTCACATGCGCATGCAATATTAGCCTGGTCGACAGACGAACGTTACAGCTCGACACTCAACACAACCGAAAGGCTCATGTCTCTCCGTTTCGGCATAAGGCATACGGAAATGTGAATTGTCGGGAGCAGGTCATATACTATGCATGTAGACAGGCATCGAGTAGGTTACATAGACAAGGGGAAGCAGCGAAAAACAAAGCGGAAGCCAAATATGCTGGTATGTTTATCGCGCAAGGCATGGAGAGGCAGGCGTATGTCGAGAGAGAAACAATTACATTCCCATTCCCACCGGATGTACGATAAGAACAAGTCAAAACAGATGGGCACGACAAGTTTACTCCTGGACGGGTGCTTCATGCTCAACGGCAAGAATACCCTGTCGCTTCTCGAGTACACGAGCAGCACGACGCTCACGAGCAGCCTAGGAAACAATGAGATGATTCAGGACAAGAAAAAACAGTACGAACCTTGTTCTTGACACGACGAGCCTCCATCTGGTCAGAGAGGACCTTGGTACGGGTCTTCTCGGCCTTGGCCTTGTGGATGTACTCCATCAGGACACGCTTGTTCTTGAAAACATTACCCTTTGACTTTTGGTACAAAGAGTGGTAACTGGATCGATCCAAAAAAAATCAGCCTAACATCAAACATATATCAAGAACACAAACGCACAGGTGTTTGTCGATTTTGCCAGCTTCTCTGTACTTTCTCAACAGTCTCCTCAACACCCGCTGTCTTCGCATCCAGAGCACCTTGGTAGGCATCCTAGCCTCAGATGTACCCTTCCTCTTACCAGGACCGGTGTGTCTGCCCTTGCGTTTAGCGGCGAGAAGATCACGGGTACGAGCTCGAGAGTGGATTGTGGTGGGTTTAATGATGACAGTGCCATCCTTGATAAGTTTTTTTATGTGTGTGCGCGAGTTGGCGTTACCGATCTCGGCCTGCTCAGCGGGGTCGAGCCAGATTTTTCGTTTGCCAACGCCGGCAACCGAGGCGGCGAGACGTTTTTGGGAACGGAGATTGACTTTGCAAAAAGGTTTAGTATTGTCATTAATCATCCATCAGACTGCCAGAACATACCCATCTTGAGGAAACCCTGGTCTGAAAGTCGTAAAGGTTAGTACAACAAGATCTCCAGACAGAAAACAGTATTCTTGCCTTGCGGGCGATTGACGACAACGAAGGAGAAAGGTAGTCTGAGTAAGCAAAGATAGTCTGAGGTAAGTATTTCTCAAGGTCACATGTCAGCTATAATGGGCGCTTAAATTAAAGCAAGTAGCCCGTAAATGCATTAACAATCGATTATCATTAGTAGTACAAATGCGTATCTAGAGCATTCTATCCTATCAATTCCTTAAGCTCAGCACCCCATGTGGCATTCCTTTCAAATCCTCCGCAAAAGCATCA
>JADNRY010000617.1:0-34630 GCA_015501585.1 Rhodocollybia butyracea
AAAAATTGACCCCGCTCAATATTGACGACGGGGAAAAGCCAGTGAAGACTCTGGGAGGAAGGGAACAAAGGTAGTAATCTGTACCACGAATCCGATTCCTCGGACCGAGGTAAACAAAACTGCCTATGTTAAGTGTTCACAGAGTTAGAAAAACGGGGTGACGAGATTCATCAAATGCAGAGGAAGTTCTAAACTTCTTTACTTCTAGTAGTCAAAGTCCTGCTGATGCGCGGGCCGGTAGCTCGTAAATCGTGCTGCCCGTGCTCCCCATGAGGGTCAAATTGAATGACTAATTGCATCGTATTCGGTTCATTGTTTCCTTAGGGTGGGCGATTATATAACTAGAAGAGTAGACATAAAGTCTTCGCTCTGTCTTAGCAGACCACATTGACTTCTTCATATGACCAACGTATGACACCAGCAGAGCAAAGACAAATTTTCGACTTTGGATATGCTTGCTATCTCGAGGTAGTCAGCCTTATAATTTTCACAGCTGCTGGTGGTAGGTACTTCAAGTTGCTCTACCGTAAATTAAGAAGCTCAAGTTATTTCACGTAGGAGGTGCCATACTGGGGATATTTATTGCCATGCGGTTACTACAGTAGGTATCCCCTAATACCTAGCTCGTTGCCAAGTGATTAAACTCTCGTCAGCATCAAAACCTGGAGAGAACCAAAAGCACTCCAGTTTCTGTGCTGTCTAATCATCGTACTTGCTGTAACCGGAACCATTATCATTCAGAGCATGATTGTGTTCACTCAAGCTAAACTCGGACTCTTGTACAACGTCTCAAACCCCCCTTTTAATGTTGTCATTGGTGATGACATCGAGGGGTTTTTGAGTGCAGTGATGGTGAGATAAGGCTAAGCAATGGTTGCTGACTTCGTGCCACTGACAAAGTAACTCACTGAAATTTCAGATTGTAGTCGGTGATTTTGTAATCTGTTGGAGAGCCTGGGTCTTGTTGCCACAAGACAAATTTTGGCGGTCTGTGCTAGCAACAATTCTGATTGGCAACACAGGTACGCATTAAATATCTTGTCTGATCCACGAGAGTAATTCATATTGCATTTTTCCATCCAGTTGCCAACCTTGCAGATCCTATCTTTGGGGTTTTTGAAACCAATAATCAATCCAATACGTCACACATCGTCGTGGACTGGATTTCACTAGCGTTTTCATTGTTGGCAAACACGACAGCAATAGCTTTAATTGGCTGGAAAGCTTGGTAAATCACTCCGATTAACTGCTTGCAATTTGTGTTTAACCTATATTATCTTAGGACGCATTACCACACAATGCGAAAACTATTAGTCTGCAGAATAAGTCGTGTTCAAAAGACCTTACTTCTTTTTGTGGAATCTGGGGCGCTTTTTCTGGTCTTACAATTGTATTCATTGATGGGAAAGATAATGCCCTCAATGCAAAGTTTCGATATGACTAGTAGTCTATCAATGTCCTTGGTTTCAACAATTGGTCAAGATTTGTGGGTTGCTTCTGCGGTAAGTCCCTTGTTCCTTGTTATCGTCGATGAACAGCTTAGTTAGAAATCATCCTCAGGCAATATATCCAGTGGCCATCATTATTTTGATCCATTCGCAGAACTCCCCTATTGAAGAATCATTTTATATAGCCACTCAACCGTGACTCCCAACTGTCAATGTGTTTCTCCAAAAATGAATTTGACATTTGCTATCACAGGATCTTACCATTCTTTTGTACCTTCATTGTACTCAGCACATAGCATGCTTTACACGCTCATTAGATCTTTTTTGTAGTATATCTTTGCTATCTGACTCCAGAGAATGGTTCTCACATATTTGAAGGGTTTTTCCCCGCTTCATGCATCTTCGATGTGTCCTTGCACTCTTTGTAGTAGAGGCCGTCGGACAGACCGAGGCAGCTGGCTTCTTTAGTTCCGGCAGTCAGATCCAGAGGACCTCCCTCTGATCCGCACCACTGCTCATGGCATGCCCATGCATGGCGCGAAGGCTGCTCCAAAAAAGGCTCGAAAACGGCGTAGCCGCAGCAATACATTGAGGGGTCCAGGAGACACTCTTAACTCGGACAATCCAGCTCCTACCAGTGCCACAGTCATGCTCCCTGTTGGAAATTGGCGACTGGGGAGCTCACTATGTCGGCAGGAGGTCCAGTTTTTTTTGCGTCCTTCGAAGGGCAACTATTGGAGTACGTTGTGGCACCATACAAGAAGCATGCGCAACAGACAGAATGGGTTCATAGTTTCTTGAGCGTACTTCGACAAACCCTCTCGGATTTAGTCAGAGGGAAATATGATCACGAGACGCAACGCTGATAAGCGCCGGCTTTCGGGAAAGGCAGTGCAAGGCACCAGACGGTTTTGAATGTTGTCTTTGAAAGTACAGAAGTGAACTTTCGAAATTTGGAGCCTGGTCAGCAACAGCGCAACCCTATGTCTGTATTCTACATGCCGGGTACTCGAAGTTGATGTAGTTGCGGCTCCGAAAGGCGCATCGGTCCCGCCATCCGAACGAGTCAATTCGAAAAGTGTACTAAAGGTCTCCGTCATTCGACACACCAAGCACTCGGGAACTCAAGTACTCAAGTACTCAAGCACAGTTACATATTATGTCGAACATCATTGCCTCTTCTCAACAAACGCGTTTCCACATCCCAAACTCTACTACATCCAGCATAAACTCGGGTTCATCTACATCACAGGACCTCGATATACCTGGTGTTTCCATCTCCATCTCCGACCTCAACTCTGCTAGCCGTAAAGGTAGCTCCGAACGCGAAGCCCAGATTCTTTCCGATACCCATTTGAAACTCGGCGCTGGCATACGTTACTCCCTCATAGGACGGAATGGCGTCGGCAAATCGACTCTGTTACGTGCGATAGGAGACAAATTGATTCCAGGTATCCCGTAGGATTCCGGATAGTTTTGCTGCAGCAGATATACGAAGATGACAAGAAGGAGTCGGACGAGGCGATGTCGGTGTTGGACTTTGTAGTTGCTAGTGATCGGGAAAGGTCAGAAGCTTTACAGCGGCAGAAAGGTGAGCGGTTTGAGATAGCAATGGCTTTGAATGAACTCGTAGTCATATCGATAAAGCTCTACAGCAAGCACTGGACAATACTCAAGATCCTACGGAAGCAGCGATAGTTGTACGAACATTTCAATATGAAGATGAATTACGGGTGCTTGAGGAAGCCAAAAAGGTCGCGAATCTGCGGAGCGGGAGTAGAGGAATTGCGGCCAGGAAGGAGCTCAAGGTCATAGAGAAGAGGGTAGCAGATAAAAAAGAAACGTGAGTTATTTCGACTTGTGTTGAACGTAATTGAATTTTCGCCTAGGCTTCATACCGTTGACCCTCAAAGCCTCGCGGAAGAAACAAACGCGGCGATAAGTATGCTGGCCGATATCGATGCCCTCTTGGATCATGTGTGTATCCGTACAATTAATCCTTCCATTCCATCACTCAAACTTCTCAGATATCATCCTCGACCGCCGAATCCCGTGCCAAACTCATCCTCCGCGGCTTAGGTTTCAAAACTAAATCATCCCCTATGATAACACAGCCCATATCCTCCCTTTCTGGTGGGTGGCGTATGCGTGCTCAGCTTGCTTCGGTCCTATTCCAGCCTTCTTCGCTCCTGCTCCTCGATGAACCAACAAACTTCCTAGACCTCCCATCTCTCCTCTGGCTCGAAACATACCTCCAAAACACTCTCCCACCTACTACTACTCTTCTCTTCGTCTCGCATGACCGTACATTCACCGACAACGTTGCTGAAGAAATCCTTGTCCTCCGGGATCTAACGCTAGAACGCTTTCCTGGGAACTTATCCGCATACGAGGACACGCGTCAGGAACGCCAAAGGTATCTAACCAAAATGAAAGACGCACAGACAAAGCAAAAGGCTCATATGGAAGAGTCAATCGCTGGAAATATCCGGGCTGCAAAAGCGACTGGAGACGACAAAAAGCTCCGCCAGGCTGCATCCAGGCAGAAAAAGGTCGACGAAAGGATGGGGTACCAGGTTGGAATCAGAGGCGGCAAATTCAAGTTGAACCGCGACATGCCTGGGTACTATAACGATGCTAGACAGAGTATCGATGATATGATCCCGAAGGATGACGGCGCAGTGAGGTTTGTGTTGCCAGACGGACCCGAGGAGTTGAGGTTTCCCGGTCCTTTGATTTCAGTCGAACGACTGGGGTTCAAATATACAGGGGAGAAGGGTGTGGGGACGTTAAGTGGAGTAGATCTGGTCATACATCCTGGAGCAAGGATCGGCATTGGCAAGTGTATTTCCTCCCGTTCATCAATTTTACCAATGTATAGTGCTTTACAGTCGGGCTCAACGGAGCGGGAAAATCAACTCTCATACGGTGCATGGTCAAAGAACCCAACGGAGGAACTGGGAAGATCATCACTGGAAGTGTAACCCACCATCCAACTGCGCGAGTGGGGTACTTTTCGCAGGATGCTATCGAGAACCTCCCTCTAACCAAAACCGCATTGCAACTCATGATGGAAGGGCCGGGCAATGATAACGGGGAAACTACAGCATTACAGTCAGACGCACGTTCAACTCTCGCCTCGGTCGGACTCGCAGGGAACGTCGTGTCAAGTATTCCCATTAGTAAACTTTCAGGAGGACAGAAAGTTCGACTGGGACTAGCGATGGTACTTTATCCCCCGCCAAAGCTTGGGCCTGTCCCGCATGTTTTAGTTCTTGATGAAGTAACGACGCATTTGGACGCGGATACGGTAGTATTACTGGCTGAGGAGCTGGGCAAGTTTGAGGGCGCAGTTGTTGTGGTTAGTCATGATCGTTGGTTTGTTAGACAGGTGGTTGAAACAGGTGATGACGAGGCTGGGACGCGGATAGGCAAGGTATATCAAGTTGAAGCGGGCAAGTTGGTCGATCTGGAAAGAGGGATTAAGGATTTCGAGAAGAAGATTAGAAAGCGAACGAAAGGATGATATGATTCTACTCTTCATTAATCCACAATGTGTATCTGCGCTAGCCATACATTAATGGCTCCACGGCTGCATCGACGGACTCAAAGTAGAATAACAATACAATGAATTTTTAGTACGCAAATGTACGGTAACAGTCTAGCGGGCACCGAACTTTCGACGTAACCCTGTGGTGTAACCGTCCCATGCAGTCCCATAAGGGTCCCATGCAGTCCCATAAGGGTCCCATGCAGTCCCATAAGTGATCCCATCAGTTCCCATAAGTGATTCCATCAGTAATATCAATCAAGTTGCATCGCGTCGTTTACTGATAGAATATTTATGAATGTATGCTGAACAACAAACCTGGGCAAACCTAGGCTTGCCCTGGGTTTGCCTAGGATACCCTAGGGAATCCTCAAGAGCCTTGACTGGCAAGGGACGAGCCCAAATTCCTAGGGTGCCATAGGATTCATAGGTCACCTAGTTTGCTTTAGGCCATTCTGGGGTCACCTAGGCAAAAATGGCTTTTCCTGATGTGATAGCTATAATACCACTCAAATCTTCATGTCACAGATAGGTAATTGTCAAAACATGCCTACACTGCCGGCAATATGGCATGCCAGGTAGTGCTGGCACTGACAAATACTACATGCCGGCGATGCCGACTACTAGGGGTGGGAAAAATTTTCTATATAAGGAGGGGAGGGGGGGGGGGCCTAAAAATTCCTTATGGCCAAAAAACAAGGTTATGTCTGGCCTTAAGATTTTGAATACCCCTTGGCTGTATCTGCTGATGTAAGTATACTCATTTGCCCTGTTTTCAGTATCTAGCATTCATCTCTGCAGTCTTATCCACGAAAACCAGAAAGAATCATTGCACAGATGCATCCAGCCTTGAAAGTACCTTACACGGTTGGAGGTGGAAGAATTTGCTTGGTGAAGTACTAGATCTACGCTCATCAGGCTGGGCCAGGTATATCAGCCATTTCACCCATTGCATTGACTACTAACATGAAGATAGGGTATCTTATCCTTCAAAAGCACCATATTATTTTGATTTAATGATAGAGACAGACAAATTGTCAACCAATCGTGTCCAAACTACTTGGTTGGCACAAGGTGGGTGCATTCTACAGAATATTGAGCAGGAATATGGTGATTGCTTACACCATTTTGTCAAACATCAGGAGACTGAAATTGATCTAGTTCTATTCAGCTCTATGATAGAAATCAATCTGCATAGAGCTGAAGTTGGACCCACCGCTACCTTTGTGAACAGGAACATAGCATATATTTTCATTGCACCTGTGGATATCACACAAATTGGATCCATCCCATATGTTTCCTTCAATGTTCAGCCTTACTATTGGTCATTGGATGAAGATGGAGCACAGCCAATATCCCGCACAACACAGGTCCTTCTAGGCCTTCCATTACTCCGGGCCTCTGTTTCCAGAGGGAAGTGGTGGTCAACAGCAGAACACATGGCAGTATCGCAATATCTAAAATTGAAAGGTTTTGCTTCTGGGTTGAAATACTCATGCAAACTGTTGAAGTCCACATGATATCATGATGGACTGATAACGCTCATAGAACTAAGGCCCTGTGGTGTAGTGGTTAACACCCTTGGTAGATATCCAAGTGACCTGGGTTCAAATCCCGGCAGAGCTGCTGTTAGGTGGTCTTGTGATCCTCGGGGGAATCTCGGATGAGGTCATGCAATATGGAACACGTTGCTGCCTCCCGTTATTTCAACACAAACAAGGCTATCCTCTCTTTGAGACTCCAAAAAGTGCAATTGACACTTATGAATTTGAATTTATTGAGGCAGTAGATGGTGAGTGTCTTTGAAAGTGACTGCAACTTTTATGACCAGCTCACCTCAAGCTCACATTCTCTGGTTTTCCATACAGATACAGGTGATGAATGGGAGCTAATACCTAAAGACGGCATCTATCTATCATCTGGTGGGAGCCTGAGTTCTGACGGCTTTGAGCAAAATAATCATCAACTCATTGTGTACTTTTGAATTTACAGATGTTTCTATGGCCCGGTGGCAGCCATGGAGCATGCACTGTATCAACAGTCATTTCCACAACAGTGACTGTACTCAAGGTAGCAAGACACCCAAACAAAGATTGCGACAAAGTAGATCATTGTCTTCAGTTAATCATGAAGGGGTCATCCAAGAGCCTATATTGAACAAACGTGCAGTTGTTGTGGTTAGTCATGATCGTTGGTTTGTTTGTTAGACAGGTGGTTGAAACGGGTGGTGACGGGGCTGGGATGCGAGTAGGCAGTGTATCTCAAGTTGACGGGGCAAAATTGGTCGAGCTGGAAGGAGGATTGACGATTTCGAGAAAAAGATTCGGCTGCGGATGAAGCGATGATCCTCCGCTGTAATGATCTCGAAATCATTTTGTGTATTCGCGCTGGATTTTCGTTATAATCGTAAGGATGGCTCCGCGATTGGGGAGCGGTCGCGCTAGATGCATAACAATATTACATATGATGTATAGTCTTGGTACAAGCGTATGGTAAAAGTCTATTTGGCAAGCCAGCTTCATATATCCCCATCCCAAGTGCAGAAAATTGAAAAGATCACAGACTCGGAAATTTTGTCAGGCTAGCATCGTTTGCACTCCTCAAACCTTTTCCAACGCATGGGAGACGAACTTCAACCATGCTCATACTCATACGCCTGCACCGTCTCTGCTTGGGTTCCTCGCCCTTCTCACACTCATGTAGGAGTAATTGATCTTGCAACCGCGAGACGGCGTTTGGACAAGTTCCTGGATGAAATAAAAGAAATTGGTGCCAGATGGCAGATCCCAAAGAATGACCAACCAGAACTATCTACATTGGCAGCTGTTTCAACGACTATACAATCACCATCGAGAGAGCTGCGGTCGTGAATTCGGTTCCCCTTTCCCTCATCCCTCCTATCCAGTGATTGATACTATCGTTGAAAAGTACCTGAATCAATTTAAGACGATTTTCATTGTTCTTTTGCGTGGTGGTTCTGCTTCAAACCTTCCTTCTCATCAGCCTCAACCTTTCTTTTATCTCCTGGAATCGCCAAAGACCACCGACACTCCCCTGGGAAGGAAGGAAGGGAGGAAGTGAGTTACTACGCACTGAACACTCATCTTCTTCCTCCAATTTCGCGACTCGAAGCATACCGACAGTCCCCGGAGTACCCAGAACCCTCGTTCGCGTCACTCTAACTGCACTGCATTGGCAACGGAGGCCAAGTATAATTTGTTCTACTTAGTCTGACCTCCTCACACCCCCCAGTGGAGCCTTTCCCGATTTGACACCTTTCAGCGCACCGGAAGGTTTACAGTCCTTGACGCAAGACGTGGTTCCAGAAGTTACGCAAGGCCCTGTAGACGCGAGTCAGGTGATCCCAGCTCCGTTTTGCAAAGGATACATCCGAAGCTTTTTCAGCATTGATTTGTTAGACGTTATGTAAATTTTACTTGAGCGAGGACGTGGTGATGATGCATTGAGCTGCTTGTAAGATCTTCAGACATGGTCAAGAGATCTTCGTGGCAGCACAAAGGAATTTCCTCCAAAGTAGCAATGATTACGAAGTTTGTTTGAATCATCGGCGGTCTGGATTCCAGCATGTATTTGACGCCTTGTAAGAGTATAGGAGTAGATCGAAGAAAGTATGGCACACCTCTCTGCCATCTGGGTCCACCGTCCATGTGCTTTTGCCCTACTCTAGAAAACCGCGACAAAGCATCCGGCGCACTTATGCCAGAGCGTATCTAGAATCCCCAAAGTGGTTTAATTTGATTTCCTGTACTTGCTCTCGCATGAAGCTGACCTTCCTAGCGATTCAATTGGGTATTGTGGAAATCAGAAAATTATGGTCGTGTGTTTGTGTTAATCGGATAGGACATTGATAGGAAGCACCGCACTTTCACACACACTGAGAGAACGGATGTTTGAAGAAAGCACTTGCCCAGCTCTGCCCCTTCTTTAAGTTCTTGGGAAGCTTCTCGGACTTTATCACGCCAACATCTCCGCTTAATTCGGAATTCAAGAGCACACTTGTTCTTTGCGACGGCTTTCCCATTTCCGTCTTAATTTGTTCTGCATTCAACGCCTTCGACTACTCGAAACTCAAAAAATTTATAGATCAGCGGACAGTACGGTGTGCTCACAGAGTTGTATTTCGGTTCGCTAATGTGTCAAAGAGAAATAAGATCCGGGTGGAAAGGAAAGGAAAACCAATGCGGGCAATTAGCACACACTGCGTCAGAAATGTGCCCGGCAGCGCTTTGATCTGTTCCGAGGTCACAACTGAGTGGCTAGCCAGGGACCCAAGTTGAGGTGCGACAGTGGGGGTTAATTTCAGTTTATGCTACTCTGACATCTCAACCTTTATCTCAACTGTATGATCTACTACTACCTTTTAAGACTAAGTATATTGACCTAATGCGATCTCGGGATACTGTACTGCCGTGTGTTTTTCATTAACTTCTTGGGTTCTACGAGTATAAAACTATAGTTGAACTACCGAAAAGAAAAGCTGTCAGTCCATTCCTCGATCCTAGCAGAACGTTCCAGTTCACATCAAGTTTCTTGTACTACTATGACGCCCGCAGAGCAAGACCAAATTTACATCTCTGGAGTCAATTGCTATCTCAACATAATCAACCTTGTGGTTGATACATCTATTTTTGGTGGGTATTTACTTGACCGCAGTTCGAGATGTTGACTCTTGATATACTCATGTTATTTTATCAATATTAATGTAGGAATTGCTACATTGGGGATACTAATTGCCACACACCTGCTACAGTAGGTCTTTCCAATGCTCACTCATATTTAGTCATCCCCTAAACTCCAATTAGCATCAAAATCTGGAGAGAACCCAAAGCAATACAGCTTTTGTGCTGTATATTCATTTGGCTTTGTTTTATAGTACAAAATATCCTTGGATACCTCGCGACCTTTCATCAAGTAGAAGTGGACATTGTGAAGTCAGAGACCCAAGCACTTCCTTTGAGTTTAGCCATTACCGAGGTCATCCAGATTTGTTTGACTCAAATAATAGTGAGAGTTGGGTATGCTAGTTGACCAAGTAATTTACTCGGCTTTCAGATTGTGACTGGTGACCTTGTGATCTGCTGGAGAGCTTGGGTTTTATTACCTCATGACAAATTTTGGCGGTTTGTGCTATCAATAGTTACGATTTGCAACATAGGTGCATTACAATTTGCAATTCTTATTGTGCTCATGACCCATCTGTACACAGGGATCAATATTGCAGCCCCAATCTTTGACGAACTTGGGGTCACTAGTTCACCGGCTGTTCTTCTAGTTGTCGACTGGGCTTCTACAGCCATTTCACTGGTGGTCAACATGACAGCAACGTCATTGATTGGCTGGAAAGCTTGGTAGTAGAAACATCTGGTATTAACTTGTGACTTGTGTTTTAACC
The DNA here is from genome assembly GCA_015501585.1 of Rhodocollybia butyracea. Taxonomy (NCBI): domain Eukaryota; kingdom Fungi; phylum Basidiomycota; class Agaricomycetes; order Agaricales; family Omphalotaceae; genus Rhodocollybia; species Rhodocollybia butyracea. The sequence goes on from JADNRY010000617.1 coordinate 10,412, forward strand.
TCTGTTATCTTAGGGCCCATTACAGAACAACGAGAGAAGTGCTAGTTTGGAGGAAAAGTCATGCTCAAAAGATCCTACTGTTTCTAGTGGAATCAGGTGCAATTTTTCTGGTTATACAATTGTTTTCTGTGATTGGAGGAATTTTGGGATCATTACTATCAGCGGAAAGCATTGTGTATACCATACTCTTGGTTGTAAACACTGGTCAGTCCATGTGGGTAGCTTCAGCAGTAAGTCCGTTGTTATTTTTTTTTAATCACAGGCATACCTTAGTCGAAATCTTTCAGGTACTTTATCCAATTGCCGTGATCATTTTAATCCAGTCGAACAATTCACCTATTGAAGAAACCCTTCATCTAACTGGTCAACTGCCAAGTATCAGTATTTCATAGATAATGATTCCAAGGAGTCACTGCTTGCCGTATAGCTGGAAATTCCTTATTGGTGGCATCGCTCCGTAGCTGGAGACACAATGATACTAGATACATAACAATCTACTAGCCTGAGGGGTCACTACATAGGATATATAACACGAGAATATGTTTGGTAAGAATCTAACTGCCAAACTTGATCTTGTCGGGCTAGTATCAATCACACTGCCCAGACCCAAATTTTTCATTACATCGAAACTACAGCCATGCGCATACTTATACTTGTACTCCTGTGCATGTTCTGCGTATCTCTCCCTTAAGCCCCCGCCCTCCTCGTGAAGTCCGAGTAGGAGTAGCTGAACTTCCAAAAGTGAGACGGAGTGAGACGGCGTTTGGAAGGGTTTCTCGACGATGAATCGGCTTGTGATGGTAAAGTTTGAACGACTAACCGGGACTATCGACATTGACATCCGTATTAACGTCCATACTACCACCATCGAGAGACTCGAGGTCGCGAAATCGGTCCCCATCTTCCCTCATTCCTCCCGACCCGACCATCGTTGAAAAGGACCAGAATCGACTCCAGACAATTTTCTGCGCTTCTTCGCCCGTTGACTCTCTTCCATCTCACCATCCGCAACCTTTCCTGTATCTCCTGCAATCGCCAAGGCCACCGACATTAGCCTGGATACCTCTTCCTCCAATCTTGTGAGCCGAGGCGTAGTACCGGCAGTCGCCAGATTATCTAATCCCCCGTCCAAGTCACTCTAGTTACAGCGCGTATGGAGAGAGGACTAGACATGGAACTAGAAGGAGGTCAGGTGGAACCGGTGTTGGCGTGTTCTATCTTGAGGTCCGAGTCACGCTCTTCAGTAGGAGCCTTGCCCAGATTTTATTTTATTTCTTGACCCCATTTTGGTGCACCAGGGTCCACAGTATTCAAGTTAACTCAACAACGGCGGGGTAGACTCGAGTTTAGTGATCCCAACTTGAATTCGATACTTTTGCGAATAAATGCACCCGAAGCCTGTTCAATATCAATTTTAAGGTTGTTGGGTAACTTGGAATTGAGCAAGGACGCGGTGGGGATGAGACATATCAGCACGGAATTTCATTGAGTTGTGTGAGTCTGAATCGCAGCGCGTATTCGACGACTTGGAGGAGTAGGCATCGGTGAAACAAAGTTCGGCGGCGCGGGCGGAGACGATAGAGTGATTGTCAGAGAGCTTGGCTGGACGATGGTAGACGGACTAAAAACAAAACTTGGCGGTGGCGTAAATCCGAGTTGACGAAGATATGGTAGAAATAGATGTCCCGAGCCCGAACGTTTGCACATCAACTCTCATTCGAACTTGTTCATTGACCTTTGCGAGGTGGCTACGCCAGCCAGAGATGTGATATAGTAGACGAGGTGGCTACCAGCCCGAGATGTATTGCTTGACTTGAGCTGACGTGCAGAAGCGAAGTCGTTGGCGAGGGAATGATGCTGAAATTCCTATGAAAGTATGCAAAAAAAATCGGGGAAGTACATTCATCCATCTTTAGTCTAACAACACCTCGACTTGTAAGTAATGTCAAGAGGTTTAGAATCTGCCTACGGGAGACAACATCTTTAGTAGTCTTTAGTGTGGTCGTAAAGCATACGATTACACAAACCAAATCTCAGAAGGTTTGGATTTGCCGCCGGCAATTCTTCTTTCTCGTTTACCATCATGGCCTCAACGGCGCCGTCTCCAGATTCCGACTTGGCCTCAATATCGACGTTCATACAACTCATTCCCTCAGCCGCTCACTACGCCATCCAAACAACGCGTTATCTATTCTTTTTTTCTGGCTGGCTAATTCAAAGCCTACGAAACACGCTATCTACTCTTCTGTACCCAAGTCTCATCATTCTCTCGCCAATAACTCTCGTTTTATCCGCGTTGCTGTATATTCTCGCCCCAGCAACTGTCCTTGCACAAGTGATTCTCGATATACTCGTCTTCACGCCGTACCACTTTGCAGTCTATCTCGTGGACTCAATTTACCCCATATACGTGTTCTGCGGTGCTGCGTGTATTATTGGCGTTATCATTGGGTATGTCGCTCGGTGGATTGTCTTGTGGGTTGCGGAAATGGTCAAGCTCGATATCAATGGTGCTGAAAAGGATGAGAAACCGAGAAAGATGCTTGGGCAGGCCGGGAAAGTGAAATTGGAATCTGCGGAGGATTGATTGGAGGAAGAAGAACTTGTGTCTTGGAGATGGTACGGTCTTTCTTTGACTCGTAACTCTTGACTTATCACCCGTCACAGCCCGCCAGATAGACGATGTTAAACCGAACCAAAGCCTTGCAGAGCTCAGCTAGCGTGTATCCTACCAATTGTTAGATTGACGAAGCTTTCATGTGCGTTCTTCTTTGTCAGCCTGTCCGGATTTCACTTATCTTCCATCGAATATATAGAAGCACGAGCCGCAACTGTGATCTGCCGCTGAATTCGTACGTCTGAATCTTGGTCTCGTTAATACGTTGCATGCTAACTGCTCATCACAGGTACTGCTGACTCGCACCTGTAGCTATAGACGACGTATTGACCCTACCTGTCTGTATCCGCTTGATTTGACTGTATACTTTCGTGATCAGCCTCGATTTTTTGACCCGAGTGTATATCCAGAGATTAACATGAGCGGTTCGAGCTAATGGAATTTCGAAACAATTTTTGTATGAAACCCACAATGCCGTGCGTACTTCCATAGATTGCTATCCATACTATCCACCAAGGCGGAGCATGAGAGTGCGCTGTAGAAACCTCCCACCTCAACTACTATCACTCCTTTACCGTTTTCATGTGCACGATCATTAAAACGCAGGATTTCCTCCATTCTTTCGCGAATAGAATGTTTCTACGCAACTGTGTCCTGTAGAGATCCTACGCCAGCCGTAAAAATAGTTGGATCTCTTCCTTAACTTACTGCACACCATTCTCATCCGTCTGGTGTAAGTTGATATGTTGACTGCTCCAAGAATCTGTGAATAACGCATCTTTTTTTCCTCATCAACCAGAGCAACGAAAAACTGGCGAACTCCAGTACGTCCGGATCTTCCGGATCTCCACATAGCTTTGAATTTTCTCTTGAAGAGCCTTCACGATTGGTTCCTCTCCACTCTTCAATGATGCTATGGAAGCTTCAATTGGACTCATGAGATTCATTTCACAATCAGCCAAAAGGTGTACCGGAGTACCTACGAATTGTCCCGCCATATCAATTCCGAATCGATATATGTAACTTGTATTTCTTCACCCAATTTTGGCTACTTGAACGAGATAAACAAGCGACGTGTAAACTAGTAAGTGCCGTACGTATCAGTACTACGATCACAGGTTTAGATTACAGTAATCCAGAGGTAAACTACCAGTGTAGCAAAACGTGAGTTTATCCGTCATCCACGGCCCCATCCCATACGCAGCTGGAGTAGACGCATCTATAGAGTACATGAACCACGCGCCCAAGCGTTTACTAGCCCTCTCCTGTTTATAACTCATAAAGCAGCCATGGAAAAACACATGCGGATAGCGCATCTTGATTGCGCAACGCGAACACCGAAAAACCGAGTCGCCCAAATCGGAAACCGTAGCTCCAGCAATCCCAGATTTCTGCATAATCTTCAAGAGTTCCTGTATATTAGGGCCTGTTCGGCAACACGAATCTGGATTTTGTGTGATTTTGCCAGAGGCAAGATTTTGAAGACTTATATAAAATGTTCGGATCAGCTGGCCGGTCGCCATGACTCTGGAAATGTCATAAAATGACATAACTCCTGCCCTGACATGTCGGACGTTCCTCTCGCTGTCCCGCAAGTCATCCCGACCACTCTCAATGATGCCACCCAGTGACCAACATGTTCTGGTCATCATCTTTCAAGTTTAATGTAATTGTATATTATTGTTAAAGCGATTTTGTTCCTCTATATTGTCTAAGCAAGTGAAACCTAAAGTAAAAACTACATTTGAGAGCGGCGGGCATGTCTGAGCATTGAGCGGGGTGTTGACCTCAACATGGAAGAAATGTCTGACAGGCTGTGACAGCATGCGCGTTTACACGGAGCGCTCAACTGGCTGATCCGAGTAATACTTACAAATGCTTGATGGCTTTTTTATATGGTGGCAATACCTGGCAAAATCCAAACAAAATCTGAGATTCGTGTTGCCGAACAGGCCCTTAGCTGGTTTCCATTCCGCCACGAGACTTGCAAAATGCTCCGAAAGCTTCGGCCGGAGATCGGCCAAATTGAGCTCTTCCTCGAACGGTGTGTCCCAAATGAGATCTTCGACGGAGGGTACATGACGAAGTCACCCTGTGAAGGGAATGGTTCTTGGCAATCGCAAGTCTTGTAGATGGATTGGTATACCGATCGAAACCCATTGTATCATTTCTGAATGACATCGCGGTACGAGCGGGCTAGCCGGTGTAACTTTTTTTCTGATAGAAATTTCACCAGCTCTTGTTCTATACATTTCCAGCCTTGGGTCCATAACACGATCAGCCAAGTGCGGTACTTGAGAAAAAAAGAAGACTCATACCGTAGTCGCTTAACTTGGTGGGCTGTTTCACCAGTTTATGACTCATAAAAGTGTACCAAGCCATATCTTTTTGCTTCGACATAATCTCAACTTCTTCACCCCACCCAATTCTGCCAAGTCGTTTGATGATACTGATTCAAGGAAATTCAAGTCCATCTGCTGGATAACCACAGAAAAAACCTTACTTCGACAACTGTTCACGCCTAATCTTATCCAGCTCTTCTCTCCGCTGATGCTGAAGTTGTGTTTCATGCCAAGCCTCACACAATTTTTAATGCTAAAACCCTCATCAAAGAGATAAGCATAACCAAGAATCACAAGCCCCACAAGCTGAAGTACTCACCGCCTTTATGTCTTTAAGCTCCTTCTGTTTCCTCACAAGCCATTTTTCACGCTCTTCGTCATCCTGCAGCGCGCTAAACTCCTCTCTAAGGTTCTAGCACATCTGTTACTCCCGTAGCGTTTTAGGTCTGAAAACAAGAGTCAGTTGAAAAGTGCTAAACACATTAAGAAACTGACCTTGTCCAACTTTGATATACACACAAGGCAAAACTTGAAATTCACGAAATTCCGGCGGTTGTACCAATATGTACCTAGTGTCGTATTCTGGGAGCCTATATCGGAGCGCAACATCAATTTGCCCATCTAACAAGCATGAGAAGAATGAGAACCTACCTTGCCTCACACTTCTTACAAAGCCTCACCCGGAACTCCCAAAGTACATTATGACACCGCCCCTTCGAAGCATTGCATGCCTAGTTTAACATTAGTATGAGAATATTCGCTAAGAGAACCCGATACACTCACATAACAATACGGAGCAAACGCAAGCCTCGCATACTGGACTTCATTCAAATCACTTGGATGAGGCGGAAGATCAGGAACCGTCTGACGCGCCGCACGCCAGATATACTCCGACTTTTTGCTCATCAGAATGGCTCGAAAGTCTTTTCGACGTCCAAGCAAGGTAAAGTAAATCTCTTGGTCCAAGGTAGCAGAATATCTAAAGGAACCATGAATTGTGAGTTTATTAATATTTGAATCAATCAATTCATACCTCGAAAACCACTTCCAAAGGCATGTCCTCAATTGCCGAGGCGGTCATCGCGTTCATTTTCTTTTCAGTCCCAGTTTTCGCTCGTTTGCGGGCTGGTTTTTTCTTTCTACCCTCTTGTTCATCATTGTCATCCGGATTTCCGGCCCTTGTACGAGTGCGCTTCGAAGCACCATCACCATTGTGAGTAGTAGTAATGGTAGAGCTCGTAGAAGCACCGGGGTTTTTTTTGATCGCTTGGATGCGAAGCGAACGTTGTGCTATGGCCATGGGCAACGAATCGTCTCAAATTGAACGTTGAAGAATAAGATTTCAATTGCACGTGAAAATTACATCACCGTAACTTAAACTAGCTGATTGGCGCCAGACGCTTGTTAACGCTTTGATGCTCTGAACTTAGATGGAAAAACAAGCGGCCAGAAGTTATCTAAACTTAACTGTCTAGTAAGTTGAAACATGTGTCTTCGGTTAGGCCATATTATGTAGAATCGAACGAAGCGGAGACGCGGTAGCAAGGCACATGCCTCGGACTCGGGGGCTGAAGTACTTACTAGCCTTGCTCAGACTTGCTCACAGCTCATAAAGTTAAACCTCAATAATTCAATTAAGTTCAAGTGCGAACAATCCATACAATCTAAACCTTGTCAAGGGGCGGGGAAACAGTGCAGAAGAAACTTATTCGAATAATCAGGTAAGGCGTATGATGGAGTAGGCTCATTCGACTAACCTAGTTTCCTTCACGAGGCATAGATTGGAACCTGGATCAAGATACCAATGGTCTTGAATACTTAGAAGATCCAGAACAATCGTGATCTTCTTGCGGAAGATCAATGCCAGGATGACTGAAACGCAAATGTTAACCACAGAGACCACACAGAACATTTCCACACTCACTCTTCTTCAAAATGTTTGCGAATCCCAGTGGGCAAAAATATCTTCTGACAATGCGAACAATGTAAATCATGGTTGTTCAGACGGCATGTCCTCAATGCCGTCAACTTTAGAGCATCTGTAGCTAAACTCGGGGATTGAACTTTTGAAATTATGACCGACGGTATGGGACAGCTGCGCTCCTAAAGCATTAGATATCAATTTTATAGCCAAGATAATTACGCACCATCAACGGCCACCAGGTAAAATACCGTGAAGAGAGTGGCGGCCCATAATACCTACAATCAATGCACTCAATAAGAGGATTAGCCTTGCGCAAATCCTCCATCGTTGCAGTATTAGGATCAAGATCAGGGAAAGCTCCAACTACCACCTTCGCCGTGTGCGACTCCAAAATTTAGTTTATCCGCCATCCAAGGCCCCATCGCCCCAGCTGCAGAATAACCATACCACGTCCACAGCCGTTCGCTAACACTGCTATCGGGCGAATAGCACACAAAGCAGTGATGGAAAAACATTTGCGGATAATGCATCTTCTCCTTGCAATTTGAGCACCGAAAACCCGACTTAGCCAACTTAAGATCAGAAGCCGTAGCCTCGGTAATCCCAGATTTCCGCATGATCTCCACAAGTTCCTGTATCTTCGCTGGTTTCCACTCAGCAATGATACTAGAAAGATACTCCGAAAGCTTTGGTTGGAGATTATCTGCATTGAGCTTTTCCTCAAAGGGTGTGTCCCAAATGAGATCTTCAACTGGGGGTACATGAAAAAAGTTGCCCAGCGCAGGGAATGGTTCTCGGAGATCAGAAGTATGCTTGATGGAATCATATACCATCCTAAAATAACCATACTGCTCTTGAAGGACTTTGTGCTTCAGCCAATCGAGACGCTGCCTCTTTCGTTCTTTGAGAAATTCCACCAACCTGTCTTTTATCCCATTCCAGGCTATGGGTTGTAATATGGTCAGCCAAGATAGGAGTGAAGAGCGACATTCATACCATAGTCAGTCAGCTTCTTAGATTGTCCAACTAACTTGAGATCCTTGAATTGGGACCATTCCCACCACGCACAACTCGACATAATCTCCACTTCTTCACCCCACCCAATTTCAGTTAATCGCCTCATGATGCTGCTCACAAAATGGAGAAAATAGAGTTAAATTCAATCACATAAACATAAGACAAAAAAGCTAACTCTGAAACCCGCTGGTTCCTGATATCATCCAGCTCATCACTCCGCTGGAGAAGTTGCCCTGCATGCCAAGCTTTACACAGTTTGGCGTGCTAAAGCTCTCACCATGTAAGCTTGACCAAGCATAACCAACCACCAAGCAGGAGTTACTCACCGCCTGTACAGCCTTGAGTTCCTTTTGCTTCCTTAAAATCCATTTCCTATGCTCTCCCTTGTCCTGGAGCGCATTAAACTCATCTCTCAAGATCTTAGCGCATCTATTACTCCCAAGGCGCTTTGTATAGGGGAGACCATATGCTGAAAAAAGAAAAGGAGAGAGATGGTCAATTACAAACTGAACAAAATATTCAAGCATTGAGACCAATGACCGTAGATACTCTTTCTTGTATTTAGAGAGCCTAGAATTTAGCATTAGGGAGCTCAGGACACAGATATAATAATTATCTACTTGCTATTAGTAAGTATTAGCTTGTATGATTTTTTATTGTTATAACAAGACAGGTTTATAATTATCATATTGTAATCATTAATTCCGCAGGCACGCTAAAGCCTCGTTTACGCTATCAAAATATCCCCAACCCTAACCCTAACCCTAACCCTAACCTAACCTAATAAAAAGAATAACATAATGTTACCAGTAAGGATTGAACTACCAACCCGCTGATCACACCTTCGTGATCCCGTTGACACCTGTTGACAGCAGCATGGATATAACCAGTAACGCCGGTACACGGCAGTGCCCGCTACCTCTCCAAGCAAGCACCTGAAAACATCCCACAATGGCAAACCCTCACAACAATCTCTGACTTTAAAACAGATACGACATGCAAGACATATGCCATGGATGATCTTTCAAATCTTTCAAATCTTGTAATATCTTGAGAACCGGCAAGATCTGAGGTCAAAGGTTAAAATCTGGACCACAACAAAAGAGGAAACACACCTCTAGTGGAGGATTCAGACCCAAAAATTCCGTGCACTTCCATTGTTCAAAGCGAGTGATCCCATAACCCAGACCGTATTTCAGATCACTGAGCTATCCCCATGAGATTGTCACAGCACGTATGCAGAGAAGAAACCCACTGATCAAAATCAAGAGCTGCAGTTCAGCGATACCAATCAGTGCACGATCCCAAGCAAATGAAATAATCGGCGCGGGTATTATATAACAAATTCCGCCATATGTACAAATATGGAATAAGCGACAAAACTCTACAAATCAAGTACGAGTAAGAGAGGGTGTTGGACATGCTTGCAGCAATTGCACGTCCAACCGTTGCAGCTCTAACGGAGGTCATGCTTGCAGCTCGTACATGACCTCCTAGTAAACACTTGCTGAAAGGTACGTCTGAAAAGTAGATGTTAGCTCGCACTTTAGTGTAAATTGGGTTAACATACAGTTATTGATAGGAGCAGGCATGGGCAAGGGAGGTCGCACTTGTTGGATATCACAAGATATCAGTATCATTGCTATGATTGATCAAGCTCATAGTTATCTCACACTCATTATTGACACATACTTACATGTACTTATTTCCTATCACCCCCATTACCAGTATATAAGCAGTAGCTAGATATACGCTACCTCATCCGATTCCCCCTCTCTCAGTGCTGTAGGGGGCAAACAGAATATATTGTGCTTTTCACTCTATTCTGCCATTGTGCTATATATTATCCCGAGTGGTAATATCGTGTTCTATTTTATTATCCAACAGCACTCCTGGCTGACCATCTGCAAAAGAATCAGTAATCTTGAATATTAAGGTATACATACAGGACAAACCTAACCCACTGAAAAATGGAAGAATAGAAGGGATGAGACACTACTTTGACCTATACTGACTGTTCAAAATCCCCTGTTCAGCAGAGGGCGCAAATTTACTCCAATATACTTACCGGCAAATGAATATCACTCAGGTAAAGTGGGGGGAAGAGCTTAAACCTGTGGAAGATTGTAATGGGGCAGCAACACGACCAGTTTGCCAGAAGACAGAGAGGAGGTCTGCAGGTCGGTACTGAAGACAGCGTTGATACCCGGCGGACATTGGGATAAATGGAACTCAAATGGAAGAGAGAGCGCTCGGTTTTTGGCGGAAAAAGTCACTGTTTCTGAGAAGACGCTAGCCTGCGAGGTTGGGACACTTAAGCAAGATACGAACAATAGGGAGACAGAAGAGAAATAGATGTCCAAATTGTAAATGACACTCAGAAGGTGTCCTTGAACAGAAACCTGTAACATGTTAGGTTATTAGTGAAAGGGGTTAGTGTGGGAGTAGTGGGTTAAAGAAAGGTGAAAACAACCTGCACTTGCAAACCTGCGAGCTGATAACTGTTGATTTACTCAGTACCGTCAATTTAATCGATCGTAATTTGACAGGTCACGTGAGTAAAACAGGAACGAGCCTGATCAAAAGCTCAAGCATCTACCCTGAAGAGGTAGCGGGAATGGATATGATTACACGGCCCATTCAGCCTCAGCTGAAAGCGGTCCCCAAAGGGAACTAGCCGGTCCCTACGCCAGCACGGGCAGCGAGCTCAACTCTCGTGGAGAAGGTAGACTGTGGGGCCGACGTAGAGATGTTAGCAAGGCCAGGTATATACATACAAGGCTAGCTGTTACAATTACCTATCTACAGCTTAATGGAGCACATTCCGCCCTAACAAAAAAGAGGGAGAGTACTAGGGTAAAACCAGATCTCCGTTCAGGCGTAACCGCACTGTGGCCTTAATGGCTCTTGCAAGATTCTGGGCAGCTTCCCATGTTATCCCTATTCACACAGGTTGCCAAAACCCACGCTACCGGCGGCGAAACCGGCGCACCAGCACTCTAGGGTTTTATGTGAAACAGAAAGCAAACGTACCCGGATCCTGTGAACCTCCCATCTACAGATCATCGTCTTCATTGTCTGAGCCATAAGTGATGCGAGAATTCGTTAATGATAGCGACCCAAGTTGAATAGCATTGTGAATGAATTTGGCTGTGGAGGTCACCTCTGTCCAAGAGAATATTGCCTGCTTTAGCAAGTGTAAGGCATCACCGTTGCTGAGTTGAATCTGTGGATTTAGGTCAGGAATTGCCGCCATAGCGGAAGTTCGGAACTGAATGCGAATCAGCGTAAGTTGGGGAATGCCAGAGCATTGCAGTAAAACATGTTCCAGTGTCTCGAATGGTGCATTGCATTGGCGACAAGTGTAATCGGTAGCAAGTTGACCATTTCGAAGGGAACATTTCCCAGGTGTTGCGCGAAACATACCCGGGGCTAACGAGCCACACAGTAGGCGAGTAAGAGAGCGTCGGTGACGGAAGTCTGTCACAAGACGAAGGTAGTGGCGTAGATGAATAGATAAGGCCACGGAAGGGCCATTTTCTTGCAGCTCGAGACGTCCTTTCAAGAGCCGTAACCTGTGTAAGCAGTCAAGGTCACTGTTGAGACGGTGAAAGGTTAATTCTCTAACATAGGTGAGGACAGAGGTGATAACCGATTTCATGGAGGATGAAGTAAGATGCGCAAGAGCAGGGAGACGATCTCGGGAAGCGGGTAGATTGGATATTGCCCAATCAATGTCCATCAACCAACATGAGCAGCCCCGTGAGCGTAAGTTAAAGTTAGCTTGTAATGCCAGGGAAAAGATCAGAATCTGGCAAGGAGGCTGCATAAGCGAGGTAGTTGAGGCATAATTTGAGGCGGCGGGTCTGAAGAGGAATAAGGTCAAGTTCCGTGAATAGATGGGGAAGGCCAAGAATGCGACGAAGGAGGCGGAGTTGTAGTTTGTATAGTGGTTGGAATGAAGATGAACAAACGTCCACGGCAACATCACAGCCGTAAGTCAAATGACAGTCTACAAGGGCAAGATAAAGAATGCGGGCCATGTGGGGAGGAAGGCGAGCTCTTCCGACCAAGCGTTCACATCAGAACCACTCTGCCATACACACATGAGAATCCCTGATGGGCATTTAATTATGTGGCACCTGTCATTATGTACACTTGATAATAGCAAGAAATAATTGTAAAATCTCTAGACTTGTTATTACAAGTTAATAATTATTAAAAGCGTGTTGGATAATGCATTAGGATTGGTCAATATCGAGATATCGATAACGTGACAACACAACTATTACTTACCACACTTCACATTGCTTGCAAAGTCTCACTCAAAACTCCCAGAACACATTATCACAATGACCCTTCAAAACCTTGCATGCCTAGTCAAAGTATATCATTAGAACAAGTCCAAAAAATTGTTCAGCTGAGAGAGTCGATGCTCCCAATAAATTAAACACACAACTCACATAGCAATATGGATCAAACGCCAACCTCGCATACTCCGGCTCATTCAAATCCCTTGGGGCTTCTGATGGAGAACAGGACAAGAAATGGAAATTTTATAGAAATCAGGAAAATCTTAAAGAAAACACCAAGAAAACACAAGGGCAAAGCAGGGAAAAAGTAATTGTATATCCACCTCTTTTATATATCCAAGGCCAATTTATTATAATGAACGGCTTACAAGGATGTTAGGAACAAAGACAGAGTCCCCAGGACACTCAAATTTTGCTTGTGTGACAATCCATTTTATGATTTCGTCAGGAGCTTCAATGACCTGTGACCTCCGTGACATTTCGTCGATTTTACACCCCCTGTGACGTGTGACTGACGAACTGCTTAAAATGGGACAGTAGTAGAACAGTGGTCAGAATTGTTGATGGCAACACCTATGGCGGCAAGTTTTTCTTCTTTTGTATTCAAGTCTTCAAGAACTTGATGAACATTACCCTTTGCAGGGCACGTAAAGTCCATGAACCTGCGTCGAAGGTCAACTTTAGTGTAGCCAGATTTTTCCGTGAACTCAGAAACAACAGCGGCCCATGCTTCAGCAACGGTACTGAAGTGTGGAATCTTCAGTGCAATGGAATTGCAAACCTTCGAGATCAAGAGGTTACAGGCAGTCGCTTCATCTTTTGACCAAGTACGAAGATCTTCAGTGGCCAAGGTGGTAGGACCAGTCAAGATGGGCTTGACATCAGCGCCATCGAGGTGACCCCACTTCCCTTGAACAGCGGCCTCAAAGTGAAGTTCCCAGATTACCCAGCTGGATCCAGAAGCACTGAGCATGGGGATGTTACTTGGAAGAGTATCCGTGAGCACGTTAACTGTAGTAACCTTGTTATTGGAGCTAATGGACCCCATCATTAGCAATGTCTCATGCAAAATAACTAATAAAGAGATAGTGTGTATTCAAAGCTAAGTAGATATATAACAGAGCTGTATGGAGGCCAAAAGAACTTGTCAAATGAGGGGTAATCAACATAAAGATAGTGTGACCCATAAATCTAACTAGCGTAGCCCAGCGTAACCCAGCATCACCCCCACGCTAGGGTGATGCTAAATGCTAATGGCCCATGCATAAGGACTATATATTATGTAATACTGATATTTGGGAGTTGAGTGGGGAGATGAAAGGATTCTTCAATAGGTGAATTGTCTGAATGGATCAAAATAATTATTGCAATCGGATAAAGTCCCTGAGAACTTGAATTAAGTTCTTCCTTGACATCAAAATATACTAATGCACTTACTGCAAATGCAACCCACAAATCTTCACTAATTGCTGAAACCAGGGATATTGTTAAATTACTATTTATATCCACACTTTCCACAGAGGGCAAAATCTCTCCAATCAATGCAAGCATTTGCGGGATGAGGAAGAATGCGCCAGACTCCACAAAAAGAAGTAGAATCTTTTGAACACGACTTTTCCTCCAGACCGATGCTTCTCTCATTGTGCAGTAATGAGCCCTACAATATGAGTCAAACACAAGCTTCATGCTGGTACTGAATGTTTTTACCAAGCTTTCCATCCAATTAATGCTGTTGCTGTCATATTTACCAGCAATGAAAAGGCTATTCCAACCCAGTCCAGAACAATAGTTGCATCATTAAGTTCCTCATCAACCACAAAAGTGTCAAAGATACCAGCTACAATGTTGACACCTGAATATAACCCCAGAAACATAGCTCTAAATATATCACAAAATCGGATTGACGAGTTACAGTGCATTACCTATGTTAACAATGACAATTGTTGCCAGCACAAACCGCCACCATTTGTCATGAGGCAACAAGACCCAGGCTCTCCAGCAAATCACAAAGTCACCAACCAAGATCTGAAAGTCAAGTAAGTCACCTAGTTCACCTGGAGTAAGCATAACTATCACCACTACTGCACACATAAACCCCTCAAAGTCATTACTAATAACCACACCAAAAGGAATCACCTCCACAATGCCAAGTTTGGCTTGTGTGAAGCTAATAAATCCCACAATGATAACAAGTCCTGTTGCAGTCAGCACAATAATCATGCAGCACAGAAGCTGGATTGTTTTTGGTTCCCTCCAGGTTTTGACCCTGATAGGAGTGTAATGAGTTGGCGCATAAACATTGAGATAACCTACTCTAGCAGCCATATGGAAATCAGTATCCCCAGTAGAGAGCTCCCTACATAAAGTAACATGAGTAACTCAACTTGAGGTCAAACAAGCAAATACCCACCATACGCAATTTTGTCAATTGCAATACTAACTACATTGATATAGCAAGCAGCTCCAAAGTCAAAAATTTGCTTTTGCTCTGCTGGTGTCATCTACAGATGTCAGCGTGATCTGCTTGGTGTTGTAAATACTCGGCGCAGGGAACGGAATAAGCCGTGAGGCTTGAGAGATAGAAGAGAACTGGATAACTATAGATACTGGCTTTGGAGAGAGCCTTATATACTGTACATGCTGTATAATATTGCTAATACGATGAGTAAGGATACGGACATATGAACATACCGATCCAGCTACCTAATCTCCGGGGTATCGGCAATATACAACACTTGGATGGACCAATAATCTGGGGTCTTTTCTTCTCTCTAGTTTTATACTGGTAAATTCCAAGGAACTTGAAAGTTGAGTTGATACATCACAATCACATCAGATGGTTTGCTTGACTAGTAAACAATTGCAGCACTTCCTCCGCGCTTGGCATATGGGTAAGTATGTCTAGGTTCACTCTGTTGTATATTGCCGATGTGGCAACTCCGGAGATTAGGTAGCCAGATCGGTATGTACATATGTCCGTGTCCTTACTCATCGTATTAGCAATAGTATACAGTATGTACAGTATATAAGCTTGCATGTAGTACCGTAATACTCATGCGTTTGCGAGGTATCTAATACCTTGTTCAACCGCACTAACTACTTGTGTTGGATCCCAGGACTGACCGCCTGATTGGACACTCATCGGATTCCCTAACAGAAATCCCACACAAACACATCTCGGTTGCCGCCGATAACCCCGGCCACCCTCATCTGAGCTCGCGGTCATTTGATCCACTCCTCTCTGTCGCTATCTTCGCCGGATCACCCGATTTCCTCTCTGGGCCACGCGGCCCTTAGCCGTGTTTGTTTGTGGCATAAGTCGTGTTGACGCAGCCTGTTTGCCGAGTGTTAGTCGTGTCTACGCATCTCGTTTGTGGGCGTAAACCGTGTCTACGTAGCCGTTATTGCCGGATGGGGCCGAAGCCATCATTGCCCGCGTGGGGGCTGAAACCACGGTTGCCGGATGGGTCTGAAACCATCATTGCCCGAATGGGGCCGAAGCCATTCACACCATTGTTACGAGCTTGTCTATTGTGTCGTTACTCAACCTGGATTATGTATCTTGAAGTCTGGAGTTGAGGGGGAGTGTTGTATATTGCCGATGTGGCAACTCCGGAGATTAGGTAGCCGGATCGGTATGTACATATGTCCGTGTCCTTACTCATCGTATTAGCAATAGTATACAGTATGTACAGTATATAAGCTTGCATGTAGCACCATAGTACTCATGCGTTTGCGAGGTATCTAATACCTTGTTCAACTGCACTAACTACTTGTGTTGGATCCCAGGACTGACCGCCTGATTGGACACTCATTGGATTCCCTAACAGAAATCCCACACACTCTGTATCCACAGTTACCAATTTCTGTGGACAACCACTACAATCAAGATATCGATACTGATGGGATTTTGGCAAATGAGGCAGGATCCAAGCAGGATCAAGATCAACAACTAAAGGCAGTAGAAAAGGTATTTGAGATACCACTGTATTGTAACTGATAGCTATTGAACACCTTTTAGAACTCAACTCTAGCCAGATAAATTGTCTCCCTGGCGTGATTGAGAATTGAGATATGTTGCATCCAAATCAAAGAAACCAGTGCTATTTTTGGGAACTGGTAGTCAGGAAAATGTCAAAATATATAGACAAGATAATGTAAATGATTCATAGTGATTGTGATATTTTTCATTGCTTCGGGAAGGCAACTAGTATAGTAGTACGATATTATCATGATACTGTATCCAGGTATCCTACTAGTATCAGGAAATAGCCATGATCATTGTGGCCAATTGGGAAGATCACCAGTAGTTCATTGAGTGACAAAGATGTAGTTCTACAACATATTGAAGTGTATGTGTATGTCACTCAAGGAACTTACAAGGAAAGAAGGACACATGTCAAGTATACTAGACTTGTGTGTCTACTCAGGCGGAACTGTAACACCCCACTTGAGATACAGGTGTAGGTATGCTTTGCTGTAAAATGACTTGGACATGACCTTGGCTGTACCCTGTAAGTCTCAGAACTGTCCATCATCTGTTGTCTTTGGACCATGGCATCAAAGTAGCTAGGAGCACTGAATCACGGGGTGACCATCAAGGATGTGCAGTTACAAGCTCAAGTGGTTCTGTACATCATGAAACTTGATTGGGAGGCACAGTTTGAAATGAAAAAGAGAAGAAGGCGGCCATTTCCTCATCTTGCACTGGATTCAATCTTGCATTTCAAAGCTGCGCTATGACCTGTTACAAAACAAGATGAGCTTGGTTAAACCAGAGTAGGGATCCGCACCATAACCGTATAATACGGTTGACAGTACGGTTACGGGGGTAGCCGTAACCGTACCGTATAGCTTCTCAGCATCAACTATACGGTACGGCTTTGGTACGGGATTGATACCTTATGGACCCGTAAAAGACGGCCGTGTACGGCTACAATACGACCATACTTTATTACCAGTATTGTAGCTTATTGTAACCTTAGTTACTTATAATGATATGATCCAATCACTGCAGCATGATGCGCCTGACACAGTCGCTTCCTTTTTGTTTGCTCTCCCCCGAATGTCCAGCCTATTTTAAAATACAATTGAGTTTACAATGTAGCTTGAAGGAATACCTGCGTCACGCGATTTTATGGTGTGTACTTATTCATTGGGCCACATTATTTCTCACCAATACTCACTTCATGCAAGGCTCAGCAGTCCCAGTAGAGCAGATTTTCTCAGGTGGAAAGGATACCATATCCCTCCATCATGCTCACTTGAAGCCTGAGGCCATTTGTGTACTCATGCTGTACAGGCATCAGTTCAGGCTTAAGAGGAAAGCACTTGAGGAGGCTTTAAAGGCTTACCCAGATGCATAGAGATATCTTCAATAAAATGTGATTTTTACGGCCATACAATACGGCCATAACCCGTATTTCTACAGAAAATATACGGTACGGGTACGGTACTACCAAATGCCGTATGAAGCCGTAAGTTGTACGGCCGTAGCCGTATACGGTACGGTCTCCAAAAAATCTAGTTTATCCGCCATCCAAGGCCCCATCGCCCCAGCTGCAGAATACCCATACCACGTCCGCAGCCGTTCGCTAACGCTGCTATCGGGCGAATAGCACACAAAGCAGCGATGGAAAAACATCTGCGGATAATGCATCTTCTCCTTGCAATTTGAGCACCGAAAACCCGACTTAGCCAACTTGAGATCAGAAGCCGTAGCCTCGTAATCCCAGATTTCCGCATGATCTCCACGAGTTCCTGTATCTTCGCTGGTTTCCACTTAGCAATGATACTAGAAAGATACTCCGAAAGCTTGGGTTGGAGATCATCCGCATTGAGCTCTTCCTCAAAGGGGGTGTCCCAAATGAGGCCTTCGACTGGGGGGTACATGAGGAAGTCGCCCAGCCCAGGGAATGATTCTCGGAGATCAGAAGTATGCTTGATGGAGTTGTATACCATCATAAAATCATCATACCGCTCCTGAAGGACTTCGCGCTTCAACCGGGCGAGACGCTGTGCTTTGTATTCTGATAGGAATACCACCAGCCCGTCTTTTATCCCATTCCAGCCTAAGGGTTCATATGATGCGGTCAGCCAAAATAGGGGCGAATAATGACACTCATACCATAGTCAGTCAGCTTTTTGGACTATCTAACAAGTTGATGATCCTTAAATTGGCTCCAGTCCCGCCCCCCACGACCCGACATAATCTCCACTTATTCACCCCACCCGATTTCGGTTAATCGCTTCATGATGCTGCTCAGAAAAAGGGAGAGACAAAGTTAAATGCAATCACATAAACGCATGATGCGTAAGAAGAAAAAGCTGACTCTGAGAACCGCTGGTTTCTGATATTATCCAGTTCGTCACTCCGCTCGAGAAGTTGCCCCGCATGCCAAACTTTACACAATTTGGCATGCTCAAGCTCTCACCATGTAAGCATAACCAACCCCCAAGCAGGAGTTACTCACCGCCTGTACAGCCTTGAGCTCCTTTTGCTTCCTCGAAATCCATTTCCTACGCTCTCCCTCATCCTGGAGCGCATTAAACTCCTCTCTCAAGATCTTAGCGCATCTATTACTCCCAAGGCGTTTTGTATAGGGGAGACCATATGCTGAAACAAAAGAAGGGAGATAGTCAATTACAAACTGAACAAAAATATTCAAGCGTCGAGACTTACGACGCTTTCTGTTACTGTCTTTGACAGTGACTGAAGGCAAGACCTCAAATTTACGAAATTGGACTGGTTGTTGCGATAGATACTCTTCGTTGTATTTAGGGAGCCTAGAATTTAGCATTAGGATCAGTGGTCAATATTGGGATATCAATAAAGTGACGACGAAACCATTGCTTACCGCGCTTCACATTTCTTACAAAGTCTCACTTGAAACTCCCAGAACACATTATCACAACGGCCCATCAGAACCTTGCATGCCTAGTCAACATATATTATTAATATAAGTCCGAAAAAATCGTTTAACTAAGAGAGTCGAAACTCCCAATAAAACACACAACTCACATGGCAATACGGATCAAACGCCAACCTCGCATACTCCGGCTCGTTCAAATCCCTTGGGCGCGGCGGGAGCCCCACAATCGTCTTCCTCGCCTCCCGCCAAATCCACTCTGCTTTCTTGCTCATGAGCATCCCTCGAAGATCTTTCGACGTCCACGCTAGATGTAATAGGTCCCTAGGCCCGAGGCAGCAGAATATCTACAAAAACATTTGAAACAAATAGGGAGCGAAAGGGCAGAGAGCAAAGCGAGTTAGTATGTGTGATTCAGTGTGAACATAATAGAAGAGGAAAAACAGTTTTTTGTACCTCAAAAATCACATCCAGAGCACATCCTTCGCCAACCTCTCCAAAAGCCCAAGCTTACCCCTAACATTCCGGAACTGTGCAGGCACCCGCTGCTTTTTCTTGCCCAAGGATCGTTCTTCTCGTTCAGTGACGGCTTGAGTCTCCTCCTCCTCCTCGTTTACCCCATCGGCCTTCATTTTCGCTTTTGTTTTCTTCTTCTTCTTCGGCCCGCCCCCTATTTTCGCCCGTTTGCGCGGTGGTTTGTTTTCCTTCTTCCCACTTTGTTCTGCCTCCTCTTCCTCTGCAGCTTCTTCCATTTCAGCTTCTTTCGAATCCCGTGCCCTCTTCCGAGTTACTCTGGTACGAGCACCATCGTTATCGTTATCGCTGTTGGTGGTAGTAGGAGTAGATGTAGAAACACTGGGATTTTCGTTGATAGTTTGAATGCGGAGCGAACGTCGAGCCATCGTTGTCGTTCTCCAGATATTGGTATCACGATGAGGGTTTCAAGTTAAGTGAATGACTCAGCTGCGCAGTGCGCGTGAGAATGACATCACGCGCGTTTCATATGTACAGATTGGCGCTTGTTTCGCGACGCGTCTGGGAACAGCTTGGAGATCAGATGTATCAAAGAACTACTGCAAGTGGTATCATCAAGGTATCATCATTGATATTGACATTTATTAATATTTACTGATACATTGCAGTTATTCTGCACTCGATTCTACCGAATACATTCTTACTCTACTACATACACGTCCGCTCGAATGCATTTGAACTGAAGCAGAAGCAATGCAAAAGCGGCGGCGGCGGAAATCGACAACAGTACTTGAAGCACTTGTATTGATTCTGCTCGTATAGAAAGGGCCGAACCCATAGCATCCATACACTCCATACACACTGGTGACTGTACACCAGGGAGTTAAAGCGCATCCCAAGGAACGAAGAGAGGCGGAGAACATGAATATATGGTGCAAATTGACCGCTAGATGAGAGGGTAATAAATGGTACAACGGGTACAACACGAGCCCCAGAAAAAGGAGATATATGATACAGATAACGCCTGAGAGACCGGAGAGTATGTAGGTGGAGAGATCCAGAGGAAGGTGGGTGGAGAGGAAGGCGAATATACAAGCCCATGAAAGCGTCATCGGAGCTACTAGTAGCTACCTAATATACAAAACATCTAAGTATGTAAGTAAAAAGTCCCTCAAAAGAAGAGAAGAAAAAAATCATTATATGAATCATCAATCGTCAATATTTCGTATCGAGAGGCGGGGTGGGGGAGGGTGCATACAGTGGAAAGGCAGGTATGGGAGGTATGAGGGGTATGGGAAGTCTAATGCGGGGTAGGAACGCCAAAACCAAAAAAAAACCAAAGGATAAAAAGAACATAAAAACTTAGAAAAGAACGAATTCATCAGCTCGAAGGAATCTGTCGCTCCTTACCTGCCCCCTCGCCTCCGCCCTCCCAAGCCCCACAGACCCATACACCTTCTCCCGACTCGGCAAGTCAAACCCAAACGCCAACGCCTTCGGACTAGGCAGCCCCGGCAGCGGTATCAACGGAAGATCCTCCAACGACGGAAGGCTTTCCAACGATGGCCACCTCTTTAACGGGATTCTCTTCCTAACCTGCTCTTTCACGGTCGACGCACCTCTCATTCCCAACCCCCGCAATCCCAACCCTCTGAATCCCAGTCCCCGCAATCCCAGTCCCCGTAGCCGCGCACGGTAATGCGCATACCGCGAGGAATAATGGGCGTAGCGCATCGAGTAGTACCGGGCGTAGTGCGTGTAGTGGGTGTATAGGTATCGATTTGGATTTGGATTTGGATTTATTGATGGGGGTTTCTGTGCGAGTGAGACGGGTACAACTGGGGGTTGTAGGGTCGTCTTCCCCTGTCCCTGCCCTTGCCCTATATCTTTCGCTTTCTCATTCTCATTCTTGTCCTGCTGCAGCTTCGCCCGCTTCTTGAAACCCTTCAGGCATCCCAGGAACCACGACGCGTGTAGGGGAAAGACGCATGTAAGGAGGACGGCGGGGACAACGGAGCCTAATTCTGGGGTTAGAGAGGTAGGTGAAGGTAACGCCATTGGCATAGATGAAGAGGAGTGTGTTGGGGTCATTAGAGGCGTGAGAGGTGCGAGAGGGCGGTTCTTGGGGAGGTAATACGCGATGCATATGATGCTGTGGAAAAGGATGCGTGTGAGGAAGAATGAGACGGCGAAAAAGATGTTGGAGCGGAGGCGGGGGAAGAGGGTTGCGAGGCCGAGGATGAAGGTCGGGAACTAGGTAGAGGAAAAGGGTTTCATTAACACGATGAAGTATAGAAGTAGAAGATACAAACCTCCATACAAGTAGCCAAAGAGAACACATACGCCCATTTCTGGTAAATCGCATACTCGATGATCCCGAGATACAAGACATGATGGAACCATCCAGTAACAATGTTCAATTGGCCCCGATAATGTACCGCGCCGATCGACATGTCACTGGAACGCAATAGCCCATCAACAAAAGAAACCCCAGTGGTGAGAATGTAAGACCCACGCTAACAAATACGCCTGGAAAAACCGACTCGAAGTGACCGCCAATTCCGGAAACGCCCGCACCGCAGTAACATCTCCTCTCGCAGCGAGATAATCCCAGACAAACGGCGCACTCGCAAAAGTCATTATACAGCTGGATATAGTAGTGATTATCCAGGAATTCTGCTTCGGCGCAGGGAAGTGAGGAGAAATGGCGTAGTATGCGGAGACGAGGGCGGTGTAGGATAGTAGGACCGTCGAGCACTGGGTTTGCGTTGAGGGGACGAGAGCCATGGTCATGGCCGTTGGCAGGCGGAGCAAAGGGAGGACTTCAGAGCTGTCCTGGGTGTGAATCTAATCGTAAAGTATTTATCGAGTCTGATCGCACGTTTGACGTTAAAAAGAAGTTTTCTTAACCGACACATGAAGTAAATTTTTGCTTGTGCAGCCACGTTGAGTTTGAAAGTTGGGCTACGGAGCATTCGGACCGAATTGGTGTAGCTTTTGTGTGGGATGGTGTAAAGACGGAATAAATGAAAGGAAATGTAAATGCAAACGTGCGCATTAAATGGTTGGGAAGGTGGCGGAAGTCGGTTTTTTCTTGATTAGAATTAGAGCGAATTCGAAAGGACAGCAAAGTCAGCTGAACTCTTTTTTTCAAACGTTTAGTTGTCCGGTGATTTTGTCGAGAAGCGAGTCTCCGACTCTCCGAGAGAAGAACTGCGTTCCCAGAGGAGACGAACCTCGACTCGCGCACGTTTGGAAACTAACTCGGGCATTCCGACGAGTCAGGTAGACTAATTCGAGACAGAAACTGTAGCACCGAGCTGTGGCCGCTGGCTGCGCTCTTGAAAGGCCTCTTGGCACAAAGGTACCAACGTTAGTCTCATCGGTAAATCCACCACCCCCAAGTGACCATCTGCTGCCGAGTCGAGAGCCAAAGGCTGCTTACTGTGGTTAGCCTAACTCACCGAAAGCGTCCTTCTCGTCAGCGTCAGCGTAGAGCATAGTAGTTTGGTTCAAACTAGAAGGGCATTACACTAGTGAGAGAGTCGAAGTCACAAATCGAGCGCCTAACAAATACAAGCGCCCGTTTTCTTTTTCGTACGTCGATGATGCGCCGCATCCATTAGCCAATATCTCCAGAGGCTCTCTCAAACTACTCTACGCACCGAACAAACAAATGTCCGGTCGCAGCCTCGCCCATCCGCACGAAAAACTCACAACAAATCGACATGCCAAATTTGCAATCAAGTAGAGAGTAGATACACTTGTTCGGCGTGTTTTGTGCCCTAGTGCGTCTTTTTTTTCTTTTTTGACCTTTATGTTTCTTGCTCATGTTAATTTATGTCCAATGAACGTTTCTGAACAGCTGTTCCGTCGTATGCTTCAAAAATCATAAATCCTCCTCCGAAGGTCCTGGCCATGGATGTACTGGTACCAAAACCGCGGCAGACGAATCGTCTTCCGCAAAATCTTCCTTAGCAGCTACATTGGAAATCATACACTCGTCACCTATACACCCGCTTTACCAGCTCTCGAACCAAACTTTAATAATAATACCAATACCGACTTTCCCGTCACTAACGCTCTAAACGATCCTCCTGCTCTCAAACCACTTACATCTCTCCGCTGGCCCTACATCGCAGACGACGAACCCGCATACCCTGATCCCTCCAGCGGAATGACCCGAAGCCATTGAGAACGAGGCATTACGAGGCTATCGGTATGCCTTTATTTCTGTTTGTGCTCGAGTTGAAGTTATACTAAGTTTACCATCCAGCCACTTCCCCGCTGTGCGCAAAGCCCTTTTCACGCCTTCTCCCATCGCGGCCACCCAGACCTCCCGAACACCGCTCTCAGAAACCTCCTCATATCCATCGATAAGCTCTCTGGTGTCGAACGTGAGAGGGCACTGCAGCGCGCTTTGGGCGTCGGAGACGGGAGGATTGATATCGGGTTTGGCGAGAGCACCCACCCGCATTCTCATTCTCAACCTGAGGTATCAGAAGATGTACTTGGTCTACGTGCGTTAGCCGAGGCGATCGAAGGTGCCGTGCGGGATAAGGATGGGAAAGATGGGAAAGGGACGTTGGGTCTGGATTGGGATTCTTTGTAGATGTTGTGTAATTTTCGAGGTGTTTACGTGCTACCTGTATTATCAGTGTAT
>JADNRY010000618.1:0-34587 GCA_015501585.1 Rhodocollybia butyracea
GAGCATGGGGTTGATCACACTCAAATTGGAATTTATGGAAATGCACTGCAAGCAGCTGTGCTTGGGGCCATACAAATGTAGTTCATGATCTACTGGAACATCGCGCTGAGATCAGTTCAACTCTTCTCTACGCAGCTGCGGCAGATGGACACAACGCTATTGTCCTTGATCTAATAGTGCATGGGCTGACGTTAATTACCAATGTGGCCCAGAGTATGGAAATGCACTGTATGCAGCTGCACTTTGGGGCACAGAAATGTGGTTCTGACCCTTTTGGTGCATGGTGCTGATGTCAATGCTCAAGGTGGGCTATGTGTGAATGCGCTCTGTGCCGCTGCGGTTTGGGAACATAGAGACGTAGTCCTTGTTCTTCTAGAGCATGACGTTGATGTCGACACCCAGCTTGTGGAATATGGAAATAAGTTTTCCATGGAAGCAGCTGAGGAACTTAAAAATATAGTTGCTGCTCTACTTATTTCCATATTCCACAAGCTGAGGAACTTAAAAATATAGTTGCTGCTCTGCAGGAGTATCAACTTGAGAGCGCAAGGTATGGAAATGCCCTGCTCTTGGATGTAGGAGAGGAACAAATTACAAACTCGGATGATATCCTAGACCACAGCCAGGAGATAAACCGCATTGACCGGGGTTCAAGTGATTCTTGAGACTTGAGAGGACAAACTCATGTTTCAATGAGTAATACTGTCACGTTGAAAACAGTGCATCCTAAAGTTGTAGTCAGTAGTAGATTGACAGTAAACACAAAAGTCTCCCCGGCGGTTATGAAAATTGCTCGCAAACAATCCAAACAACAAATAGAAATTAATATACCAAAGAAGGTTAGAGACCTGTGGAACCTGCTCAGCGTTGTCACTTGTGTGAAGGAGCTTGTGGTAAACCCAATCAAATGAGCGAGCACTACTTCAGCGTAAATCTTGACTCCAGGTGTTCACTGTCACAGGATAGCACATATATCTCTGAGTTGAAAGGGTCCCCAGAAACAGGTCTAAGTCTAAGCGGTTGTGAGACTGAGTCTGAGTCTTCTGTTATTTTCAGAGGTTTCCATGAAAAATCACAATAGCGTTGGAATCTGGACAATTTTGAGCAAATTCCTACCATCGAGAAAAATGAGGATGGCGAGACAATAGCGAGTACCGGGGCTGGCGAAAGGGAACGAGAAAAGAAGCGAACGATGAGTGGTTCAACTAAGCACCCAGAATCTCTTTGTTGCGGACTTGTCTGAACCCTTTTCGGGAATGGCCCAGTGTGTATTTACTCGGATAACTAGTGATAAGCAGAAAAACGTAAATATTGGGAGGCTGAAAACGTACTTAAATAAAAAGCCCACAAAGCAATGGAGTTACTACAATAGCTAATGAAAATCACTGATAAATCACAAACTCAACCCCATCGAGAGATCCAGAGACGGTCTGAACAATAGTGAGAAATAAGTAATTCCGAATGAGCGTTGGACGTCGGGGCAACAAGCGGCTCCGAAACAAAGATGTGCATAACGATACGGAAGGAGGTATGCCCTGGTCTACAGCGGCGTATCGTAATGCGTAACAGATCGCAAACAGTGTGATGAGACATAGTTGGAGAGGGAGGAAAGTTTCAGGACCAGGATCTGAAAAGGCGAGAGGTAAAAAGCTTGGATCTAGGAACATCGGAGGTCAGAAATCATCAACAGATAGTTAATCGAGGCCTCCTTGTCAAAGAGACAGAGTGGTTATACAGGGTCGTGCAATAACACAGAACCCAGTGTCGGCCACATAACTTCCTTGCCAGAGTGTTGAGAATTAAACAGCAACGATGGCATCCCTGAGGATTGGTCTGGGTAGTTCGGTCAAATGGAGGTAATAAGAGTGACTTTGAAACAGGCCGGGGAGGAGTATATCGTTTATGGAAGTAAAGCGATCCATCAAAATAGTGTTGACCGAGATTGGGAGAGATAAGTGTCAAGCGGATAAGATAAGCTGAAAAGATAGGACGTGAGAGCAATGTAGAGTGTCACAGCGGAAGGAGAATTTTACTGGAAATAGGTGCAAACTGGTAGGATCTAGACGCACAAGAGGTTTCTTACTACCTTTTTGATTTCTGATGTATCTTTGCCTCCTGAGCCGCTTTTTGTTCAACTAAGTCTAAATGACTGTGTGTGACCTGTTATTGCTGTTTTCAAAAGTTTGCGGAAAACGTGTGATTTTTTTTTTGAGCGTCTATTTTACAAGACTTTGCGTTTTGCTACCATGTCCGATTCCGAGTCTCGGTCTGCTCAGCTTGCTGATCCTAACGTCGATGATATCAACATCCCGACTACCCTTGCTGGCACCTGTAGCATTCAAATGCAGATGTATGACGCGAAAATCACTGGCAGAGTCAAAAAAGTAAAGAAACTTGTGAAAGGCTCCAAGAAGACCAAATCGTTTTTGTTTACTTTCACTACCAATCCTGACAATTATCTCGAACTCATGTCCCAAATCCTTGTCAAATGTGGCCTGGATGAGAAGTTCAAAGTCTCGGCGCGACGCGTTTTTCAAATGAAGATCCAAGTTCCTGGTGAAAAGTGAGCTTTTTTCTTCCTGCTGCGCAACCAACTATAGTGTTTTTTTTCAGGAAGAGTGAAGCAAGAGATATAGATGACCAATCTGAGTATCTTGAAGTCGCAGAAAAGATCATCGAGATGCAGTCAAGCAAAGCAATAGCAATTTTTGTGGATATGCAGCAGATCGAACGGGGAGCGAAGGTAGGTTTTGATTTCCTACTGTCGCTACTTGTATTTACTGTGTCTGCTCAGAAAATCTCAAGCAAGGATGACGATGACAGTGAAGACTCGGTCAGTGTATCTGAAGAGGAAACAGTGACCTTTTTTTTTTACTTTTTTATTTATTCATTACTGAAGATGACTAGCCTGACGAAAACGGCCTAACACAAACTCAAGCTCAACTAGTCCGCTTTCGTGAACTGCTCAGCAAAGAGCATGGCAATACAAATAAAAACGGACTTACCATCATCGACAAGAGCAATGGTCTTCCTGTCTGTTTGTCTAATGTTGCCGTCGAAAACTGGGTACGCGCTCTGGTATGTTGTTTTTTGATTGTTATCTATGCATAGACTGATCTAGTATCAACTTTGGTAGATGGATAATGAACCTGGTGTTATCATCAAGGATCCCCCTGCCGATGATGCACTTTTTCAGGCAACAACTCTCCCGAATCTCTCAGTCCCGGATCGTCGTCGTGGTCGTAGTGCAAGCACCCGGATCAGACTGAGTCCCCTCTGTCAGAGGGAACTACAATGCTCAGTCATCTTGCAACAATTATTTCATCTATTTCTGACCGCCACTCTCGGTCTCGGTCTCCATCCTGAATCCTGCCAACAGCTACTTCTCCTGCAAAGAATAGTCCTACCAAGCTACCGCAATTCCTCCAATATGCTGAGAAGAACCTTAGTATTGGCGATGCAACCTCTTACCGCTTTCGTCTCGAGCAAGCGCGTTTCGGTCCTGACATATTGGCACTTGTTGACAACAAGGCACTGACTGATATCGGGATTCCAGAGGGCGATGTTATTCGGTTAAAGCAGGCAGCACCTCTCTGGTGGAACAGTACTGATGCTAAACGCAAACGGGTTAGTGTTGATGCAGAGCCTGAACCGAAATGCTTTCGGTTCGAAAGACGCTGGGTAGATGGGAGTGGAGCTGCGACTATGTTTGGGACAGGTATGCGACCTATCGAAGATATCGACGATATTCCGAACCCAGCCCATGCCTGGTACTACTATTCCGAGGAAATCCATGCACTGGTTCCTGTTCCACCCGATTTTATTGCTATTCTTGATAAGGATGAGTTTTGATATGCTCTTACTTTTGTGCTCACTTTCTGTCATTCGCTACTTTACCGCTATGTCGTTGTTGTTGTTGCCATCATTCTCATGTTTCCTCATCGACTGTCACATCCATAATTGTACTCAATGTTTATCATTACTTTGCACAGCTCCGTTACTTTATCGCTACCTTATTGCTACAACCCTGTACCTCATTGAACACTTGTACAACTGAATAAATGTTATTCCATCAAACGCACAGTACTCTAGATATATCCCGAAGCAGAGAAGTAACCAACAGCCTTTGAAGCCGTGATGCTTCTACATGCTTTATCCAATATCCCCAAGAGAAATCTTGCCAGTGTCTATGGAGGAAAGCTTTGATTGTGGAGAAAGCGAGCTCAATGGGGTTGAAATCTGGTGAATAAGGTGGTAAAAATACCAGCTTACACACTATAATAATTGTTAGATCGAGAAAGAAAGAATAAACAAGTAAAACGTACGTGCACGATCTTCAATAAGCTCACGGACTTCATCGCCATGATGAATATTGCAGTTATCCATGACAATTACACTGCGGGGCCCTGGGTATGGTGTAGTGTAAGGAATCTGGTGCTAGATTATCAATGCTCAATCAAACGGAGTACAATAAAACATACCACATGGCGCTCTAAAAAACTCACAAACTTCTCTCCATTCACAGAGCCTGGTACGATGTCATAGCTAATAATCCCATCGATTGTGAGGGCTGGCAGAATAGACACTCGTTCGCCACGGACCCAGAATCGTCGCTGGACGCAACGTGTTCCTTTCAATGCACGACCATACTTCCTTTGAGATGTTCGTTGGTTACGTGCAGTTTCATCAATGAAAACAAGCATGTCTGGACGAGGTGCTATCCTAGCAATCTCAAGGAGGTAATGGTGTCTCATTGCTTCATCTCTTTCAAAGGCCCGAGCGTCAACAACCTTCCGAGTGAGGCCAAGTCTCTGCAGGGCTCGAAAGAGAGTTGGAATAGATACATGAATCCAACGAGCACTGAGCAGTGCATCTTGAATTTCGTCAAGATAAATAGTGGGTCGATGGTCAATCAGGGAGGATATGTATTGTTCGTCAATAGAGTTGAGCTTTCGAGGGCGGCCATGGCGGCATGCAGCCCGAGTCAAAGGTGTGATACCAGCTTCAAGGAGTTCAAGGAGTTTATTTCGAGCCTGATATGTATTCAAAAGATTATAGACGAGGGTTTTTTTCATGCCAAGATGCTTGCAAATAGTCGGAATGTTGATGCGCTGGTCAAAGAACATGACCGCGACTCCAGCTTTCAAGTCATCTGAGTATCGACGAGGCATGGTGGAAGTGCAAGATAAAGATATATAGATAGGCGCTCAAAAAAAAAAAAATCACACGTTTTCCGCAAACTTTTGAAAACAGCAATAACGATACGGAAAGCGGAAAGGTAGATTGTTGACCAAGGGTGAAGGCAGAACTGTTGTCCACCAACCCTCGATATCCCTTTCTGCATGATTAGCTGATCTTTTTGAGTCCGACACGGCGACGTTTTGGCGAAATGCAGGGTGTGGGCCAAGAAGCAATGCGCAAGCTCTAACCAGACTGTTTCCTCTCCTCCATCCTTGCAATGACAAATAATTTCGAGTACATTGGGACGGCAATGAGTGCGGATAGGATTTATCAGTATTCGAAGCCAGCATTTCTAAAAGGAAGGGGATCCGCGGTGCAAGAATTGCATGGACGCGCAAGGGTTTACTAGAAGACTCGTATTGTTGGTGATCATAGGAGGAACGGTTGTACAGATTTATTGAACGATGAGAAATAGTTAGCGCCAGTTTGAGGATTGAAAGAAAAAGTGTCCTGCGAGAACAGCGGCAAGCAACACAGAGGGTTTTGATTTTTTGATTGCCAGCGCCAGCGCGCCTATTCTGCGTTCTTTTTTTCACTGCATATTTCCACCCGTTTTTGCAGCCATTGCTCTCGCGAATCTCAGTTATTCTGGTGTCGACCTACTTTCACCCGTGACCCCAAATCCCCTCGGTGCTGACAACTTGATAACTGATCATCGTCATACGCTCGTGTTGGGTAGAAGACTCGACAATAATTGCAGTTCCGGAGCAAATTCACAATGACTTGACGCGGTCTGTTGGTTGACTCGTGTGTAACGTAATCTTCGAGAAACGCCTTTTCACGAGGGCCCAGAATTGAGGAAAGGTTAATGAGGGTGCGCGGAAGTTGGACTGGATCTTGTAAAAGGCCATCGATGATCTCTGGCTTTGCTTGTATCCGGTTGTTTACTTGGACGGAAATGCATTAACATTCCCCGGCTATATGGACACACGGCATGGGAGATCGATTCATGTTCGAAATCGGCCTTCAGCGCTTCAGCGCTCAGCTTCCACTTGCGATAGGAGTGGTAATGGCTGTCGAGCCTGTGTGTCAGTTTACCGTTGCCATTGCTAGGGAAGAGTGGTGGGACGATTGTGGTGGAACAATTGAAGTTTTGGGTTCAGGAAGGTAGATATCGTCCAAGGTGAGCTTTATCTATGTGGCTCTGAATTCTATATGGTAACCGTACCAATCCTTCAAGGAACACTACAGACATACCCGTCCTGCTTGAGATGTCCTCTTCACTCTCCTCCCCTTAGGCGCCTGAAAAAAATAGACGCTACAAGTCCTATATCTGCCAATATCCTTATTCCTGTATT
Organism: Rhodocollybia butyracea; assembly: GCA_015501585.1. Taxonomy (NCBI): domain Eukaryota; kingdom Fungi; phylum Basidiomycota; class Agaricomycetes; order Agaricales; family Omphalotaceae; genus Rhodocollybia; species Rhodocollybia butyracea. The sequence continues at coordinate 6,540 of JADNRY010000618.1, forward strand.
CAATATTTCGATGGCCACTACAGTATCATCAAATATAGTCATTCCTATGGAACATGAATATGCAACTGGCGATGTGAAAGAAGCCTCCCTTCGCAGACACTGCAACACACAGAGCCCGAAGACAGAATAAAAGAAACCGACAGGTGGAGCGCTTTCCCCTCACTCCGGAGGAATTCAAAGAACGATCGTTTAACTGGGAGCACTGTTTTCGCCTTAGAAGAGCCCGAGTCCGACTTGGGTCGAGATCAAATCGGCTTTTTCATGTTCAAACTCGTCCGAGTCTGCTCTTCCGCCTCTCAGGATCTATGCTCGAACCCGCTGTCCTACCCCGTTACAACATCCGCTCCTCCTCTGGCTGGTTCGGGTCATCCAGCCCAAAGATGAATCCGACCGACTGTGGTGAAACCTGCCTTCATCTTATACTGTGGAGATAATGAATGGGAATGAGGGAAGGAGGGGAAAGGAGGGTATGCCCTGGTCGACAGCGCAAGACAGAGTGGGAGGCAGAATGGAGAAGAACTTGAGATCCACGTCAATCACGGATGATCATGCAACGCTCGCGCGCAACGTCAGTACTGACGGCGAAGATTGTTTCAAGTAGATATGTTACACTGACGGTGAGTCAGTGTGGGTAGAACACAGAATTGTCAGGAAGAGAGTTGGGAAGGGGCGATACGCAGAGTCTGTGTATTGCTCCACGGATCTACAGCCTTTGGTCTCTCCACTCGACCGATCCAACTCATCACGACTAATCTGGTCCAGATATCCACGTCGGTCCTTGCGAGGATGAAGGAGAGGCAATGGGCAAGACCAGGGCAAGACTAGGGTGAGTTTCGGGGATAAGCATCATACTGGGCTTTTGTAGCTCCCCGGAGTATCATCGCCGCTAGCCAGCGGGACTTTTAAGTTCTGGCGTTTGCATGTAGTGACCTGGACTGTAATAGAAGTACTGATCTTCGCCTGCAAACCATTTAACGCGTTAAATTGCTTAATATCGTTGATTACCAGGTAAGCGCTTGGGCGGTTCAGTGAATTAAGTGAATCAAGTGACTTCAATGCGCGAATTTTGCCGTTCGCACGAGTCCTCCACATCTTCACTTCCGCTCATCATGTCGTTTTTCGACCACGCCTCTAATTTCTCCTTGTATCAACCAGTGATGAATAATGTGGAGGGAGATGTTAGCCTTAATGTAACAAACAATTGGGGTGCGTGCATCAACGATATGGTCATGGTCATGGACTCCGAACTTATCATTTTATTTTAATCCATTAGTTTCCGACCATGTACCTGTTATCCGGGACTGGCTGAATCCTCCAGATACTTCTGTAAACTTCAATGCTGCTTCAGAAAAACACACGCCTGGTACTGGCCAATGGTTGCTGTCCGATCCAACATACCTCAAGTGGAAAAATGGTGAAATCCATTTACTCTGGATTCAGGGTAAAGGTGTGTATTTTGTGTCTGACGAATATGAACTTGATTTGATGTTCGATTTGATGTTCCTTCCAGTCGGATCCGGAAAAACTGTTCTTTCGCAAGCATATTTCATATGTTTATGTATATCCTGACTGAGCTGATGTATTTTTTTACAGTACCACCATTATTGACGACATAAAACAGACTCAAAGCACGGTTTGCTTTTATTATTTTGACAACCGAGATAACTCTGGAGCTAAAGCAAAAAACTATCGAGGATTTCTACTATCCATACTGTTCCAGATGGCCATTTGTCAAGATAAACTTCACCCTGCCCTGCACAGCCTGTATAAAAACTGCAAAAATGGTTCTATGCAGGCGAGCTTGAAGGACCTTGAAAGTGCTTTGGCTGAGGTTGTGAGGGACATGCAATCAGTGTATATCATTCTGGATGCAATGGATGAGTAGTCAAACCTCCCAATTTTTGACCCTGCTTGGATCTCATCCAGTAAAATTGCATGTAGCTGTTACAAGCAGGCACAGGCATTCTGGAAGCAGCCAAGATTGTTCAAGTATCCACTTGAACAGCCTAAATATAGAGGCAGATATTTCACTGTTCCTAGATGAGAGACTTGGGAAACAGAACCGCCCACAAAGCCTTCATGAGGAAATTCAGCATGCATTGCTTGAAGGTGCTCAAGGACAGTAGGTGTATTTAGATACAATGAAATTTACATTATTCATAATGTTTTAGGTTCCGCTGGGTTGATTGTCAACTCAGCACACTGGAAAAATGTGTAGGTGCAAAAGCTGTCAGAAAAGTATTGAGAAAATTGCCCAAGGATTTAGAGGAGACATATAGCCAAGGACTGGAAAGAATTGCCCATGGGGAACAAAGAGATGATGCACATCGTTTGCTTCTGTGGCTTACATATGCATTTGAGCCGCTTACAATTGAACAAGTGGAAGATATTATTACAGTGGATATAGAGGAGCAAAGCTTCGACCCTTTGGACAGGCCAGGGGATCTTACTCACATGCTGTACAATATTATTGACTCTGCACTAGTCATCATAAACCCCAACCACATTGTTCAACTAGCCCATAATTCTGTGAAAGAGTTTCTACTTTCCAGTCATAGTCAAGTACTTGCCAGTGGCTTACTTGAGTTTAATGAAAAATTGGCTCATGAAATTATTACTGAGACATGTATTATATATCTCCTTCATTTAGATATTCAAGATGACACAATGTCCTTGGCTCATTATGCTGCAAAGTATTGGCCTGACCACCTTAGAATTGTCCAATCCATAAAACAAAGAGTAATGGAGCAGGTGGCTGGTGAGCTTTTAAATGACAAAAAACCTCATTTCAGGAACTGGCTAGTAAACCTTTCCATGAATTACTATGTACAGACAGAAAACCTTGGAACACCACTATATTATGCAGCTGAAAACGGTCTCATAACAGTGGTTCACCAGCTTCTCCCAACCACTCCTGACTTAAATGCTCTGGGTGGATGGTATGGAACTGCACTGCAAGCAGCTGTGTTTAAGGGACATGAGGCTGTGGTCCATTATCTCCTGGAGCATGGGGCTGATGTAAATGTTCAAGGTGGATTTTATCCAAATGCACTTCATGCAGCTGCTGCTAAGGGACATCAGACTATAGTCCATGAATTACTGGAGCATGGAGCAATTGTAAATGCTCAAGGTAGAGAATATCTTGATGAAACTCCACTTTATGCAGCTGTAATTGGGGGTCATAGTGATGTAGTTCGTGTGCTGCTGGAGCACGGAGCTGATGTCAATGCTCAACTTGGTGGATTTTATGCAAATGCACTTTATGCAGCCACTGTTATGGGACATCAAACTATAGTCCTTGAACTACTAGAGAATGGAGCAATTGTAAATGCTCAGGGTGGAGAATATCATGATGAAACACCACTTTATGCAGCTGCACTTTGGGGCCACAGTGGTATAGTTCATGACCTACTGGAGCATGAAGCTGATATCAATGCTCAAGGTGGACTTTATGCAAATGCACTCTATGCAGCTGCTGCTAAGGGACATCAGATTATAGTCTGCGATTTGTTGAAGCATGGGGCAAATGCAAATGCTCAAGGTAGAAACAATGTAACCCCACTTTATGCAGCTGCATTTCGGGGATATATTCATATAGTTTGTGATCTGCTAGAGCATGGAGCTGATGTCGATGCTCAATGTGGACCTTATGCAAATGCACTCAATGTTGCTGCTGCAAAAGGCCACGAAGCTGTAGTTCATGCTTTGTTAGAGCATGGAGCCAGGAGCAGATGTAAGTAAATGCTCGAGGAAGAGATTGGAATAAGACTTGAATGAGACTTCACTTTGCATAGCTGCGCTTTTGAGGGTGGTATAGTTCAGGCACTCCTGGAGCATGGAGCTGACATTAATGTTCAAAGTGGACTTTATGGAAATGCACTCTATGCAGCTGATCATCTTACCAGTGTAGTCCAGGACCTACTGGAGCATGAAGCAAAACTAAAATCCGAGGTAGAAAATATGGGAGTTAAATGTGCAGCTGCAATGATGTTGGGGATACTTGCGAGTGTGGGCCATTGCGCAAGCGCGTGGCAGGTACGAGTCCTGCAACCTGCAGCTGGGGATAGGATCACAATTTTCTGAGCACTTGGCAACGACAATGGATAAGACCCAGTCAAAAGTCCAGATGGCCAGGCTGGACCAGAGCATGTAAAAATGAAAATGTTGGCACAATCTGCTGTCATCCGCTCTGGTCCAAAAAAATTGTACACTTGACTGAAGTCAAGATTTGAAGATGCATAATAGTCAGCATGTTGTATGCAAGGGATGGAACCAAAAACAAGCAGGGTAATTGAAGACAAAGGTGCTACTGATAAAAGCAATAAGTATGGTGAAGGAAACAGAGGGCAAATGAAAGCTCACACTGAAGACATTGAAATACCGAGGAGGTAAAGAGTGGAGTCTCAAATAGGAGATAAACACTGTGTGGTGAAAGAACATCACACACATGCATCAAACCACGAATCCATGCCGCAGACTGGAACAGAGACGGTGTTTAGCACAAGTGAAGAGAAGAATGAAATATCAGCAAAAGCAGCAGTATGCAAAGGAGGTTTCATGCCTTAGTCCTTCTGGATATAGATGGATATCGCTGTAAACTTGTAGTTCAACTCACCAATATTGCAGCGAAAGAACAAAGAAACCACAAATCCCTGAACTGCATATGCACAGATAGAAAGTTGCACTTCAAGTAGCACATAAAAGGTAAACAAGAAAACAAGAAACAAAGTGGAATACCGAGAAGCTGGAATTTGGTAGGAATCTGAACGCGGAGGAGATGAGCCAACCCGAGGTCACATGGCAAATGCTTTGACATCCCAAATATATTGAAACTAATCTCCTTATTGGGTCAACCCGATTTAGACAAAAGGAAGCCTAATTCAGATAAATTCCCACGCAAAACCGGCCATAAGGATGAGCCTTCATTACATTCAGGACTCGTAATAGTGAGATAGTTCATGATCTGCCAGGACAACATGGGGTTGACTTCAATGATGCTCGTGGAGGGTTTTTATGAAAATGTACTCCATGCGGTTGTGGCGCGGGGGCATGAGAATGTAGTTCATCATCTCCAGGAGCATGAGGCCGATTACAATGCTTGAAGAGGCGATGTGGAGCCCATAATGTAATGTAAGATGGATGTGGCCACATCCCGCATTGCAATTTAAGACAGTTCTGTCTGCCGCAGCAAATGTGCCTGCATTGCAATGTGGTATATGTCACAGCCTGGTCTTTGAAAAATTACTGAATTAGGGAATTTTTCGCTGTGTGTAACATGAAGCTTGCATCTGCATGTCACATCACAACTGTTTTATCCAATTTAGGAATATAACAGCTGGCCATATTAAGCTATGGCTAAAGCGGCGGCGCAGGTACACATTTGATGGGGTCATGTGACTCGCCAATTGCAGGTTTCGATAGCTTTGTTAAGTATGGATTCTGCCAAAAAATGCGATTTTCAGGAAATAAAACAGGCATAGAGTGTGCTACAAGTCTCAGATCCAACCAAAAACTTGGGAAACATGTCTTCGAATCCAATTCAACGATTACCAGGTGTTATATCTACATCTGGGTACCTCCATGGAACGATACTGTGGTAAGTGCACACTAGGATATCTCTACTTGGCTCAAAGTTCAGATTGTGACATTGAGATGTATATACTGAAACATTTTAATCTGGCGGGCCTATATATGATTCGAAAACATGATTCCCAAAGTTTGAGCATAGTCTGAGGTCCATAGCATACTCTATTCATGTTTTATGTCCTGAAAATCGCATTTTTTGGCAGAATCCATACAGATCAGGGAATACCATCGCTTCAGGTGCTCTATAAATCGTTTTTGCATATGGCGACGTCTAGTACTATGTATTACAGTCTACATACGATGTTTCAGCCTCTTGGCTACTCTCAAGGCCCCAATATTAGGGCCTGTTCGGCAACACGAATCTGGATTTTGTCAGATTTTGCCGGGACTTTTATTTGCCCATTTGTCATCTACATGTGATCTATTTCTGTACAATTATTCCTTGACTGTCGTTGACTCGACCTATTTTCCCTTCTCTGCCTATTGCGCCTGATCATGTAACTGAAAGAATGCCTTCTGACAATATTCCGCCTGAAAATGACACTGGAAACACGTCTGACCATCCCAAAACTGCTCCTTCCATGACATCCAAAGGTTGACCAAACACCCGGCCCGCAAACCCAGAAAGAAGACGGGCAGTGCATCTGGCACACAGACGATGAATCCTGAAGTGGATACAGGTCCAACGAAGGCGGTCTGGACTGTCGCCGATGTTTTCAAGTTACTTCCATACTTGATTGACCAGAAACCACGAGCAGGCGACGGTGGAAGCTATCCAATGGCAATCTACAATGAGGCAGCAGTGGAATGTAATAAGATTCGCTCTCAAGGTGCCAATAAGACGGGTGCAATGTGTAAAAACAAATGGTCTACGGTATGTGCCAAAGGTTTTATACATCTTGGCCTGTTCTGACTTTTTTTCTTACAGGGACTTCGCCCTATCTGGAAGATCTGTCGTGAAATTGACACCCGCTCTGGTCTAGATGGTTTTGACACCAAAAAAGGTGCTCATATTAGTGGAGAATCTGAGCATGTCTGGGCCGATTTTGTGAAGTCAAATCCTTCGGTTGCTCCTTACAAACACAATGGATGGGTCTATTGGGATAAGATGGCTGAGCTCCTAGGATCCCCGCCTCCTCGTGGTCATTGCGTCTTTTGTGCAAGTCAAATGATAGATACTCGTGCTATAAGCCCCACTTGGGATATTGAGAATGAGAATAACGATCTCCCGGGTGACTCTCAAGTGCGTGGTCATACTACATCCTTTGTCGCTCATATCTGACTTTTTTTCACTCTAGAACATACCTGACGATGCTAGCGGATCTGGCACCCGACATACACCCGACATATTTGGTGCTGAACTTGCTCAGACATCAAACAGTGCTCCGCTGGTCAGTGGTTCGGGTTCGCAGCCTGCACCTGGATTCACCTCTCAAGTCGATCGAATATCTGGCCGGTTGTGCATTCGGCGCGCACCCAGTATATTCAACTCTCATACGTCTTGGGCCTCTAGCATTTCCGGCTCTCAATCTCTTGCCGCTGGAGATGACGATGATTCTCAAGATAGCTATGAGGTCCGTCTTTGAGTGTACCTGTGTCTATTAAGTATCAACTGATTTCTACCAGACTCCAACTCCAACTCCTGGACCATCCCGAAAGCGTGAGGCTGCTGATTCTCTCCCTTCCACTGCAAAGAAAACATGTTTGAGCTCTGGGTTTCAAGCTATTGGCTTGATCAGGGCTGCAATGGACCGCTTCACTGACACAATGATTGATGTTATTGCCCCCCTGCCTCCAGTAGTACAGCCTGGAATTCCAATGATGTCGGCGAGTACCAGCAATGTCATCGGAACACCCAGAAGCCTACGACAGCAAGTTGCGCTGGCCAGGGTTCAGGATGAAGCCCTTACCGTTGATGATCGGGTGGATTTGTTTGAGATGTTCGAGAAGGACAGTGTACTTGTTGAATTGTACCTCGCGTTTACGATACCTGAACTGAGGGAGAACTGGATTAAGCGCAAGTTGAATGCATTACAAGGATATGTGTAGTAGTTACTATTCAAGGCCGTCGATTGCTCGCTCTGCCAGAAGCTGTATATAACTATCCCACATCGCTTGTGCAATATCATCACGTCTTCTTTCCGCCTCTGTCTTTTCTTCATTAGAAACAAGTCCTTCTGCCAAGTCACCATGTATATCTGTGTCTCCTGCTCCATTGTACCCAGGTGCAGGATCCCAAGCTGCATTGAAGTTGTGTATGTCGGTATCGTCATTTGTCATAATGAAATTATGGACAGCTGCAAGGCCTGGAGGAATGCAAACCTGTATACTCATGTCATAGTGTGGAGCATGAACGAGTATCTCCCAGCGTGCCTTGATCACACCAAAGATACGCTCCACAACATTACGAGCAGATGCATGGCGTAGGTTGAACAGTTCTTCACGGTTCACGGGCCTATAATGGATCAGAACCAGTAGCAGGAGAAGCTCAAGTACATACCGTACACCAGCTCTTCCCCACTCTGCAAGATGATATCGGATACCACGATATGGGACAATGAGAGCATTACAATGTGTGAAGCCTGCATCTGCAAGATAGTACTTTCCAGGAGGCATGGGAAAGTCTATACGCTGTGCGCGGTCATACATGAATGCATTGCCAGTAGATCCTTCATGGCCACTGACGAAATATTGAAAAACAAGGTCCAATGAGCAACAGGCAAGGCAGTTCTGGCTTAAAAAACCCTTGCGATTTCGTGCTGCTTGGCGTTCTTCAGCCGAAGGACAACAGTGAATGTGTGTTCCATCGATTGCGCTGATTACATCTTTGAAGAATGGCCAAAACTTTGGATTATCCTCCAGACGGGCACTCTGAAGATCCCCTACTTTTGGAGGAACCACAAAGCGAGTATAGAAGGGAGCAGACGATACAGCTTCTAGTACTTCCCGAAAATATCTACAGTTATCTCAATGTTTGAAGCGCCTCAGAGTGGTATGGATAAATATTCACCTAGATATGGTCTCATTGGAGCGTTGGAACCGTTCACCAACATGGCGTATAGATAGGCCAGTGGTGCATGAGTACAGGAATATTGCTACTTTCTCCTCCAGAGTGACATATTGAGAGTCTGAAAGACCACATACACGCAGCTCAAATACAAATGCTGTAAAGACATGCACTTGCATCCCAAGCTCAGTGTGGATCCTGTCCGGATGTCCCAGTAACAGCTCCTGCACCCAGTCCATCCCCGACATCTTAGAGTTATGATATCGCTGGGCCCAATATCCTGGTGTTGCATATAGGACTGCCGTGAATGCTACAAGGGCAAGATAGTAGTACGCTAACATAGCAATTCTGTGGGTACGTGCAGTAACAGGGTCTGGAGGTGGTGGATCCATCGATAATACTATCCGATAATCAAAGCTTTGGCTGTCTTTAAATAGAAATCGATCACATGTAGGTGACAAATGGGCAAATAAAAGTCCCGGCAAAATCTGACAAAATCCGGATTTGTGTTGCCGAACAGGCCCTTATATGCTAATTCCTCAAAAAATCGAGTTTTCAGGCAAAATCTATAAAGATCAGTACATACCATCGCCTCTGGTGCCATATTAGTGGTTCTTGGACACAGATCGAGTGTATACTATGTAGTACAGTATACCAACCAAGCTTTGAGGTGCTACCTGCGCTTAGGCACTCATTATTAGTATTTAATTCCTCAAAAATGCGAATTTTGATGGTTACTCACCATTGATCACTCCATGTACATCCTCCTGCCCACATATTGGGAAATATAACACCTGGAGGGCGTAGCTAGTATACTACACTACTCAGATATGTATTCCAAACCTCAGACCTTGAGAGGCCATGCCATTACTGAGCCCAACTTCGACTCAACACCACCTGTATGTAATGATATATTTCCCTATTTGGTCATACAGCTTTGACCTCCTCCGGCCTAGAGCTGGCAATTAGAGCTTATTCTCTCCACAGAATGCTCTAATTTTGCTTCAGGTATATATATACTATGTAGAAATCATGCCTGTACCACTAGTATATCAAACATCCCTACCTTTACTTCGATTTTTTAAAGCACAGCCACAGTCCCAAACCTCGAAGCAGGGCCATGTTAAGATATTTACTTTGTACAATATTCTTTGCTTTGACATTACCTGTTATACTTCCTTCTCCAGGCTTCCATGCTTACATATGAGACATTGTACATATATATCTACATAGTTCACGGTCTTACCTCCCTCAGTTGTACCGATAACGTTCAACTGAGGTGAGCGTTCTTTCTTTTCTTACTACTTGATTACTTATCTACTGTAGTATATTTTTGTCTACAGGTAGTTATCTAGTTGTACCGATAATGTTCAACTGAGTATATTTTCGTCTACAGATTATGAGACTCGTTGTTTCACGAGCTTAAAAGGACAAACTCAGATACTAGAATCGAATCAACCACTACCAGGACTCCATGTCGACAGGGAACTCTCTCCTGAACATACCTACATTTCCCGAAGCTTTGCAGCTATCGGGAAAGGACACCTGGCGATCTTTCAAAAGCCGAGTTAAACTGAATGTACAGATTAGGGGTCTGCTAGGTTATCTCCTAGGCACCATGCCCAAACCATCTTCAGATCCATTGCCATTTGCCGTCAATAGTCTGGCACCCACCACTACGTCTCCAGATAGTACGTCTCCTTCTCCGGGAGAGTGGAATCAAAGAGAACGGATGGTAGCTTCCATCATGTACTTGAATTGTACGGATCCTATTGGCATTGGTATTAACGAAGAGGATAATGCGAACACTATGTGGACAAACCTCATCGCAAAGTACAAAGCCAAGGACGAACAGCGCATCCATATCGCTGACACCATACTACAAAAATACCGGTACCACCCGGATACCTCTACCATGGAAGAACATGAGCAGCATATGATGAACTTACGCAAATCATTGCTTAACCTTGGGGGTACCTGTGATGATAGTCAGTTCCAATTGACCGTGATCGCGTCCATGCCTGATACCTGGCAAGATTATGTCTTGAATGTCCCAGGTACGACAAGCTCCGATGTGTTTACCTATCTACACCGTCTCTATTTGGAGAAGGTGGGCCGCTTCAAAGACGATGAGGGCGAGGGCGATATCAAAAAGCAGGTAGCAGCACTTGTTGCTCAACACCTCTCTGCTACCGCAAGCACTGCACCGAGACGCACGAAATTCATCTGCTCCAATCCCGCTTGCCCGAGTAAAATCAGGCACACTATTGAGAGATGTTAGGCAAAGGGAGGGGGTGGAGAAGGAAAAGCGCTGGAGTCATGGCGTGACAAGTACGAGGCCAAGGCTTCAACTAGTGACACCAAGGTTTCAACTAGCGACACCTCTTCCCCAATGGACATCTATGTCGGCTCAGCCCAATCTCCATCTAGCTCAAATGGCGGTACATTTGCGACGTCCTCCCCTGTCACTTCAACTGACATCTCCACTAGATTTGCTAATGCCGTTCTAGTGGGAGAAGATGATCAGCAAAAGGATGGAGTAGACATACACGTACCTTGCCTACCTTATTGCCTTGTATCCAACAATGAATGTACAGCTTGTACAGTAGTCAAAAATCACATTCAAACATTTATTGACTCCGGAGCCACCGATCATTGCTGGGTTGAACATAGTCAATTTGTCGAGTATGAGCTGGTACACGAGAGCGGAAGTAGTGCCGTAGCAGGTAGTGAAGGATGGTTCCCTATTCAAGGCGTCGGAACTATAGAATTCATAACAAAGGTCAATGAAAGAGATAGGTTAATCAAACTCCAAGGAGTTAAACATACACCGAAATTTGCGCACAACCTGATCTCTTTGTCTACCCTCAATCGGCGCGGCTATGTGGGTGAATGGGGTGATGGATCTATAACAGTCAAAACAAGGTCTGGAGATGCGGTGATGACGGGCTGCAGTAGTGGAAGGATGTACAAGGTGAAGGTTCTACAAGGAAACTACATTAGGACACACTCCTCATGTTCACATGACAAGCCAGTGGATGTCCTTACCTGGCATTGCCGTTTAGGACATGTTTCAATACCGAGAATCCTCAGAATGTCAAACTGTAACCTGGTAGATGGCTTGAATATCACCTCTAGAGCCGTTTATGGGATGTGCGAATCATGCTTGTATGGTAAAGCAGTACGCCGGCCATTTGACAAAAAAGTTTGAGCATGAGAAAGAGGTCCTAGAGCGAGTCCACATAGATCTCTTTGGCCCTACACGAACATGCAGTAAAGGGGTAGTTTGTACCTCATGTTGTGCACGGATGGGCAATTGACGATGAAGATTCCATTGTTTTTGTCGGACAAGAAAGCTGAAACAACCTACATGCACTTCAAGCAGTTTCACAAAAAGGCAGAAAGTCAAACTGGTAAAAAGCTCGTTAATATCCGGATCGATGGCGGAGGGGAATTAAACAACAAACTTATGGAAAACTATTGCGCTGAACAAGGTATTACTATTGAACGAGTTCCTCCGTATTCCTCAGCTGCAAACGGTATGGCAGAAAGAGCCAATAGGACAGTTATTGAGGGTGCAAGAACTCTTCTCGAGGAATTGGGTTTGTCACATTCCTTCTGGGCGGAAGGGACAGCAACATTTTGCTATGTAGACAGTTTTGTCCCATCATCAAGGTTTCCAGATGACGTTCCTGTTGAGAAGTGGACAGGGAAACGGAACGATATCTCTCACCTATGGCCATTTGGTTGTAAATGTTGGGTGACTTTGCCGGAAACTCGGAAGGAAGGGAAGCTGTCAAGGCAGGCAGTTGAAGGTATCCTGGTTGGATATTTGGGAAGACGAGGATATCGACTATATATCCCGTCAACGCAGAGGTTTTTAGAGTCAAGGGATGTTCGGTTCGAAGAGGGAGAGACAAAGAGGACACGCCAGGCACCAGCTACTGACCCTGATGAGTTAGTAGTGTGGCCCCTCGGTGATACCGATGTTGGGATCAATTCCGATCATGATCGGGTTCAGGGTCATAGCCCTGACCCGAGTTCACTGTCAATGCAGCCAACTCCTCCACAGTCTCCTCGAGCTCCTGAATCTCCTGAATCTCCTTTAACACCAATTACTCCTAGTCCTCCACGGTCTCCACCGAGGATTCCACCATCACCTCCATTGCAATTACGCTGAAGTACCAGGGTACAAAAACCGACGACTCGGTTGTTGGAATCTGAGGATTTTGAAGATAGGGAGAGACAAGCGAGAGATGATGGCGCTACGTGGGCGACTGAAGCTGCTCTAGGAGACCAACCATTAGCCTTGATTGTTCAAAATCCATGGGCTTTTGCGGCTACGGATTCCAAATGCTGGATCCCACAGTCTTATGCACAAGCTATGAAGCGACCAGATCTCTGGTCTGCTCCTATGCAAGCGGAGTTTGATCTTCTCACTGAGAAAGATGTCTGGGAACTAGTGGAACTACCCGATGATGCTAACTTGACAGGTGGCCGTTGGACCTTTGCAATTAAATGGGGAGAAAATGGCAAAGTAATCCGGCGAAAGGCTTGATATATCGCACAGGGATATACACAACCTGATCTTCGGCGTCGACTATGACAAGACCTATGGTGCAGTAGCATGTATGGAATCTCTGCGTCTTGTGTTAGCGATAATTGCTGTGCTTGGTTTAGATCTCTTCCAGGTGGATTTCAAGGACGCCTTCCTTAACAGTCCTATTACTCATGATGTCTACATGAGACAGCCAGAAGGCTTTGCTGCTCCTGGCCAGGAACACCTGGTATGCAAGTTGAAAAGATCTATCTATGGCACGAAGCAGGGTAGCCATGATTGGCAGTCTACATTAGCTGGAGGATTTATGAAGGATGGTTACATTGCTTCCCGTGCAGACCCTTGTGTTCGATACCGGCGTGATGGTTCTGAGTACACCATCACTAGCACTTATGGTGATGACGTCTCTGGGGGCTCTTCTACGTCGGATGGAAAGCGTAAAGCCAACTCGGAACTCGCCAGCAGATGGGAGTCGGCTGAGGTCAAATCTAACGTCCTTCTAGGAATGACTATTAAACAAAATCCGGTCACTAAAGCGATAACACTTTCACAGCGAGTGTACTTTGAATGGATGATCGAGCACTTTGGATTTCAGCATCTGAAGCCAAGGAAAACTCCCCTCCCTCCTGGCCTGAAAGTCATGGCTTCGCCTAACCCTTTGCCAGTGGACGAACAGATCTTTATGTCTACAAGACCATATCGTCCAGTAGTTGGATTGGTTCAATGGGGTTCTGGATGCCCCAGACCAGACATTACTTTCGCGACGAATGTGCTTTCTCGATACCAACTTAATCCTGGATGCTATCACTTGGAGCTATTGGAATGGTTGATAGGATATATTATTTTCACCATTGGCTATGTAATCATCTATGAGAAACCAAGGGATGGCAATGATACGCCGGGTAGCAGTCTGAAACCTGTAGGCCATATTGACGCTGACTATGCTCAATGTTTGGATACCAGGAGATCGACCTCTGGTCATGTCTTTTTTAATGGCAGGGGGACCAGTTTCTTGGGGTTCGAAATGCCAGGCGACGGTTGCTCTTTCAACCGTTGAGGCAGAATATGTTTCGTTAGCAAGAGCTAGTCAGCAGGCTGTCTGGATGTCAGTGTTCCTATCGGAGGTAGATCTGGAGCAAGAGGGTCCAGTTGATCTTTTAGGAGATAATGATGGGGCAAATAGCTTGGCCAAGAACTCGAAACAACATGCGTTGGTAAAGCATATCGACGTCCGTCATCATCATGTCAGAGAAAAGGTTGATGCTGGTGAGATTGCGATAAAGCCTGTCAGGTCATCGGATAACTTGGGCGATTTGTTTACGAAGGCACTGGTAGGACCAATTCACTCAAAGTTGGTGAGCTTACTTGGTCTGGATCATGCAAAGTAGGGGGGGTGTTAAGATATTTACTTCGTACGATATTCTTTGCTTTGACATTACCTGTTATACTTCCTTCTCCAGGCTTCCATGCTTACATATGAGACATTGTACATATATATCTACGTAGTTCACAGTCTTACCTCCCTCAGTTGTACCGATAACGTTCAACTGAGGTGAGTGTTCTTTCTTTTCTTACTACTTGATTACTTATCTACTGTAGTATATTTTCATCTACAGGTAGTTATCTAGTTGTACCGATAATGTTCAACTGAGTATATTTTCGTCTACAGGCCACTATTACACCACATACCAGCTTTGATTTCACTCTAGGTACCTACTGTGAATCTATAAACACTGTGTAGACTGCTATTAGGTAGAATACCCATCCATAAACAAGCTTTTAGGCCGCTTTGCTGGCATTCTAAATATGGTAATAAAACAGCTTTGACCGCCGCTCTGGCTGTAATTTCGCTTCAGGGACCTCTGATATATCTAAAGACACTATGTACATCCCTATTAGCAAGGATATCTGCTGTACAAGCAGGCTTTTAGGCCGCTTTGCTGGCATTCCCAATTAGGCAGTGATGTACAGCTTTGACCGAAGGTAATCTAAATCTTTTCATTCAATCCAACCCATTACGGTGCCCCATCCATCGAGGTACAGTGCTAAAATATTAATACACTATCCATAGCCTTTTTTGGGCTAGCTACCCATACAGAAACTTCCCAATTAGGCTCGTAAATTGCCTATTTTAACGAAGCTATCGAAACCTGCAATCGGCGAGTCACATGACCCCATCAAATGTGTACCTGCGCCGCCGCTTTAGCCATAGCTTAATATGGCCAACTGTTATATTTCTAAATTTGGCTAAAACAGTTGTGATGTGACATGCAGATGCAAGCTTCATGTTACACACAGCGAAAAATTCCCTAATTCAGTAATTTTTCAAAGACCAGGCTGTGACATATACCACATTGCAATGCAGGCACATTTGCCACGGCGGACAGAACTGTCTTAAATTGCAATGTGGGATGTGGCCACATCCATCTTACATTACATTATGGGCTCCACATCGCCTCCCCTTGCAACAAATTAGGATGGTCCGATAATATGCAGATTTTGCGCTTAGGCTTGTAGCCATATATTTTGACAATGTATATGCGCTACACATACAATAAGAGGGTTATACGGAGCCCGAACGTGATAACTGTAGCTAACGCTTAGTATCTCAGTGATAATACTCAGCTAGTCATGACGATACGCCCACAAGCGTAGTCTGATACTAAACTAGCGAGGATACTCGAGGTGCCCAGAGACATCAACACTAGATGGTCAGTCTAGTTCTACCCACCCCAATGCATACATGAATCTGCATACTTGGATGTCTCGAAGTGGGATGAGTACTGGCGGCGGCGTTACCCAGGGAAGGCATCAGAAGGGGAATGCAATCCTCGTACTGCGCTAGCGGAAAGACGGATGCCGGAGGATAAGATCTACAATCGCCTTACAGACCAGAAGGAAGATCTTAACATGTTACGATGACTAGTCGGGTTGCGATGCGGCACAGCTGCTAGATGATTAAGCTAGGCAAATTTGATATTTGATTATCGGCCGACTATTGACTAGGAAAGTCCTACTGCAATAAACCCGATGATCTTACAGTGGATAGGCTATCGCCAAGCCACAGCTCTGACAATCCACGAGCTCGGAGCATTGTGCTAGCACACATATCTCTGGGGTTCTTGGTATCTACTCAAAGCTAGTGAAGTGAACTATCACTGGGAGATGTTATTATCTTAAAGGGATTGAGCTGGACTTGCTCAAACCTACCAGACAACCTCGAGGATAAACATGCGGACATGTACCTGTGTGGAGCCATGAAACATCCGATGGAAGGAATGGTTATTTGCGGTATGAGATTCCACGAGGACCAGAATATGTTAACACATTTTAATTTCTTTTACTTTGATACCCAAATCGGGACCGTACCTAAATTGGGACGGTTTTCTAGATAAATGTACAATATGTCCGGGCTAGAGTTTCCTTTCTTAGCTAAATTCCTCTCTTTCTTGAATTTCCATCTTACTCTGTTTCTCTCCGACTCTGTTTCATCTCTTTTCGTATTAAACTAGTAAAGACCCAGTATATAAGCATGATGTATTTATCTCATAAATCAAGTTATCTTGCCACCTCTCATAACCACCTGTTGTGACGAAGTCGAAGGTCTCTTCACCGCCGGAGTCTGCTAGTCCTCTTAATTCCCCCTGGTTCAAAAGTACCAAGTCAATCAAACACCGTAACTGGGCATTTGTTTAGGGCGCGTACAGAGTCTAGCTTTCTCTTCAAAGTTAATATTATATTCTATCTTATAAAGTTTGGATTGGTGTAATAGAAGCTTTGTAACAGCTTTTGCGCCCGCTTAAGATTGAGTTAGATCTTTTGCGTGAATCTAGTTGCTTCCTTAGAGGGGACGGCTTCTAGTAAGGAATTATTTGGCTCCAGAGTGAGGGTTCCTTAGCTAGCTCTTAACGAGTATTAGCGAGCCACTAAGACTGTGGTACGAGTTCCTAGTGATTAAGTTCACTCACAGTTTCATAGCTTGACCCAGAGTTTGGTCAGGGACATTACGGCGTTACGCTAGCTGGAGCCAGAGTTTGCCCAGGAGTGTCCTAGTTGCATTGTATTGGTTTTGGTTTTGGTTATCGTTGGACACACACACACAGTTATTTGGTTATTTGGGTTTTCGGTCAGACATACATGCACAACTTAGACAATAGTCTATGCTAGTTCAGTTCATAGAACTTACTAGACCTTGTCGCACTATGCTAGTTCAGTTGTTTCACTACACTGGCTGGTGTAACATCTTACATTCAATATCTTAACTTTCTTTGGGGAATCTTTGACAACCCAGCCTCGCTCCCTTTAAACAAATTGATAGTCTGGTTAGGCGCAGTCTTGTATTTGTTAGGTTGTTTTCTAGCACCTTTCACATACCAGTACAAACCAAGCCAATTACCGATAAGAGCAAATACCGAGGCTGATGAATAGGGACAAGTACCAAAGAAATAAACAATGAGTGGGAAATTTAGCACCCACAATCTCTTGATTTCAGACAAGGTCCAAACCCTTTTCGGGAATGGCCAAGTTTGTATTCACTCAGATAGCTGGTGATAAGAGCAAAAAAAAAGTTGAATATTGGACAGCCGAAAAGGTAGAACTAGAATATAAGAAACCCACAAAGCGGTGGAGTCACTATCATAGCCAATGAAATTCACTAATATATACACGCACTCAAACACGTTGAGAGATACAAAGTCGGTCCGAACAATAATAAGAAATGAATAATTTCGAATGAGCGTCGGAGGTCATGGCGACAAACGGTTCTCGAACGGAGATGTTCATGATAGAGGAAGTAGGTATGCCCTGGTCTACAGCGGCACATTGTAACATGCAACAGATCGCAAACAGCGTAAAGAGTGGGAGCGGAGGAAGTTTTGGGATCAGGACCTGAAAAGGCGAGAGGGAAAAAGCTTGGATATGGGAATGTCGGCAGGTCCCAGTCAGGAATAGAACTCATCGGCAAAGTTCAAACAGATAGTTACTCAAGGCCTTCATCGTCAAAATAGAAAGAATGGTTAAACAGGATCATGCTATTTGAACGCAGAACCCAGTATCAGCTACACCATCAAGTTCCTTGCTGGAGCACTGAGAATTGAATATTGAACAGCAGCGATGGCATTCTTGAGGATTGTTCTGGGTAGCTCAGCCATGAAGTGAACATCGATGGAGATTGATGGCCATAAGCCAGCCATCAATGGTGATTGACTACCACAATGGCAATTACATGGCCATTATTGCCATTGATGTATGGCTCACTCCCATTCCCGGACATAATTGTCCCAGTTCCATGATGGTGAAATGTAGCTATAGGTAAAGAGGGCCTGCTGAAACAGCGCCAGAGAGGAGTATGCTGTGTATGGAAGTACATGAATCTATCAAGATGGAGCATGGACCGAAAATGGTGAGATAAGTCCTTGTAAGTTTCAAGTAGATAAGACAAGTTGAAAGAATAGTTGCGAGAACAAGCTGGGGTGTCGCGGCGGAAGGGGAATTTCACTGGAAATGGGTGGTAGGATCTAGAGACGCACAAGGGGTTTCTTACCTTTTTGATTTTCTGATGTCTCTTGCCTCCCGAGCTGCCTTTCATCCAACTGAGTTTATAAATGACTGTGTGACATGTTGACGATACATACAGAAAGAGGAAATGTAAATTGTTGATCAAGGCTGAAGGCAGAACTGTTGTCCACCAACCCTCTATATCCCTTTCCGCATGATTAGCTGATCTTTTTGAGTCCGATGAGAGGTCTAAAACTGGGGTGAACTTAGAAATGGCTTACACAACCACACCAAACACACACACAACTTATTACTCAGTTCGGGTTTTTAGTTCAGCCAAATAATATTTATTTAAAACTTCAATCTATTCAAGTGCTTCCTTGCTACACTGAGTGTTATTTCACTAAGTGCCTTCCCTTTCAAAGTACAGACTTATTTAAGCTGATCCCCAAGCTCTGAGCTGTCAAACAAATACTATTCCTAAGTCCCTTGGTAAAATCACAAATTAACACAAGTCACAACTGACCAGAGGGTGTCCCTATAACTCAGACAGAGCTCTGACTGCAGCCTAACTGTAGTTTGAAAATAATAATCAAAGTCCTGTCTAAGTCTTTGTCTTAACTTCTCTGCACTCAGTTCACACTGAATCTCTTTCTGTCTCTTTACTCAAGTTCAATTGCTTGTCAATTTGTCTCTGTAAATCCCAGTCTTTATATCAATTCAATATTTTAGTAGTAGCCTGATAAGGAGCTGCTACACCTGGTGGGTAGGGATCCGCACCATAACCGTATAATACGGTTTACGGTTACGGTTTTACGGGTACCCGTAACCGTACTGTATAAGGCTTGCAAAGCTAGTTTACGGTTACGGTTACGGTACTCCCGTATACCGTATACTGACCGTATATGTACGGCCATATACGGGTACCATACAGCCCGTAAAATTACCCAGGAGCCAACAACGGCAAGGAGGTTATCTGACTGCTTTTCTATTCATATGGATACCACCAATGGTATTTCCGTTGGAAAGAATTGCTTGCTTTCTGAAATCAAGCCCTCAACGTCAGGAAAAATGGTATAAGCTTTCATCACCACATCAGATCACTGTGGGAATTAATATACTTGTTGTTGAGGTGGTCCTCTCTTTGAATGCAGAGACCGTTTGTGTATACCAGAATCAACATGAGACTCTTGAGCTTGTATTCAAAGTGAGTATATATGCGCAAAGTTCAAGTTTTAGGTCTTAGTAATTTTTATACGGCCATATACCGTAAAATTACCGTATAATACCCGTAACTGTAACCGTAAGAGGCTTTTTGGATCTCTTTACGGTTACGGTTACGGTCCTACCATATACCGTAAGTGACCGTAAATTATACGGCCGTAACCGTATACGGTTACGGTGCGGATCCCTACTGGTGGGGGTAAGAAAGAATGCTTTTCTCTTCATTTCCTTGCCTTTTTTATACTCCTGGGTACTTGAAATTTTCTTAATTAAGGTACCATGGGTTGGTAAGACTCTCTTGGCTTGCCAAGAGCCAAGAAGATAAATCTCATGTTGCCCTTGTTAGCCATAACTGAGCTTATAAGTGTTCTCCTGGTTCCTACACTGTCCCCAGGGCTCTATATCATTGTCTCATGGGTCCTCTACCCATATTACACCTTTTCTACATCTTTTATTTAATAAGTAATGGAGGGGAGGGAAGAACGATGCATTCCCGATCAGTGGTTCGACTTTGATGCGCTTTAAGCGCTGGGCGGTCAGTCCGTCCCGCGGTTCAAGTTTGCGGCGTCGTTCCGTATCTCCCCTTTTCTCTTCTCCTCCCGGGTCCTACCGGGTACTTGTATACATGTGGACCGTCCCGTAGGTCGGTCTGAATAAATTTTATTATAGGCATGTCGCTAGGATGCGCCCCGCCTTTCTTTTACTGCCGGCGCCGGGCCACTTTGATCCCCGGCGCCTAATTCATCACTAATCGTCTAGTTTCTCTCTGTGGTTCGTTCCAGGGAACCAGTGCTTCGATTCTCTTACTTTAAAATGGATATGGGTTCGCATTATGCTTGCCCTCATTCGTCTCTCTTCATATATTTTAATCCTGTCTTGTATATCCCTGTATAGGACTTTTTGTAGTAGGTAGTATTAATTGAATAGACTTTAGATCTGGCAAGCCTAAATCAATCTAGGTAAATCAATTTGATTGATTTTGAGTTTGTGGGTCAACGATGCATCCTTGCACAGTAATGTAGCCTCTTAAAACATAGTGTATCTCCCTTCAAATGGGTTTCTACATACTAGATACCTGAAGTGGACCTTCAAAGTGTCTAATACATAACGTACCCTAGGTAGTGACATGACGTGTTTCATGGGGTCTTTTAAATGATGACATTTCGCTTGAATTTTGGCGTACAGCGTAATTCGGCGTGTCACCGACACAGCGACATTTTGGCGAAATGCAGGGGTGTGGGCCAAGAAGCAATGCACAAGCTCTAACCAGACTGTTTCCTCTCCTCCATCCTTGCAATGATAAATAATCCGAGTACATTGGGGACAGCGAGGAGTGCGAATAAGATTTATCGGTATTCGAAGCCAGTGTTTCTAAAAGGAAGGGGATCCGTGAGAATTGCTTGGACGCGCAAGGGTTTACTAGAAGGCTCGTATTGTTGGTGATCACAGGAGGAACGGTTGAATAGATTTATTGAACGATGAAAGAAATAGTTGGCGCCAGTTTGAGGATCAAAAGAAAAAGTGTCCTGAGCAACACAGCCCCGGCAGTTCCTAAATGGGACCATGTCGGTTAAACTACCACTACCACTACCAGAGGGGTTTTGATTGCCAAATTGGGAATATAGTAGGCCCCAGCGCGCCTATTCTGTCTTTTTTTCACTGCCGTATTTCCACCCGTTTTTGCAGCCATCAATCTCAGCTATTCTGGCATTCAAATTCTCCGCTGATCCACTCATTAAATAATTCATCTTCTGAAAACACATCTAAAATTGTAACAGTTCTAGTATATTCATGCACGTTACCAGAGAATCATTCTATGCATCCACCCGAGGAGCAAGGGAAGAGCGAGATGGATGTAGGGCATATGGAGAAGCAAGCCCTGGCACAGTCAGCCCACCCTACCCGGTCCATGAATGAGAGAACGTACAGATTTGATGATTGGTCGCTGGGTCTTTCCAAGGAAATTTCTTTCGCATTTTGAGCGCGCTCAAGGGGGTTCAAAAAAATAATTTATGACCAGACGTCGATTTTTTTTTTCCTGGGCTATACCCTCAGACTAACTAACTATATAATCATTCCCATGGCTATATATAGTAAATCAAGATAAGATAAGGCCCCACTCTATTCTCTATTATCGCTTTGAGCTAGTACATGCATCGCAGGTCCATTTTTTTTAGTATGGTAATCTAGTGCAACACACTCCATATGGTACTGCACATGATGTCGATCCCATTAGTACTTGCAATGGCCTTGAGTGACAGGAAACATATCCAAACAGTTTTGCAGCCTTTCCTCTGACATTCAACTACTGTTAGCGCTGCTTTTTTGGCCTCGGTGATTGTAATATCACAAATGCACTTGAAAGAGTCATTAAATTCCATCCGCATTTGCGTTCTTGATGAGTGTCGTGATGGTTCCCCCTGATTTGGACCACCATACAATGTGATATTAGATGCAGCAGCAGACTCTGAATTGATGCTCATCTCATTGCTGGAGAGGATTACTGGAGTGTCTGAAGGAGTGATTTATGAGTTGACAAGCTTCATGAATAATAATTAAATAACCTTGTATGTTCACACCTGATGAACACAGAATTGGCACCACTGTCTCATGCGTCTCTCAGGTAGGTCTTTGTTCACCTCAGTGAGATTAGGGGGCACCTCATACCGATTTGGGTTGAATGTGCCGAGGTAGCGGCAGTGCTTACACCATACTTGCTGATGTCATTAGCAAAAATTGCAATTCTGGTGCATGCGCCTGTAGCTACGCCTGTGAAACTGTGTTCTGCACAAGTACTATATGCTAAATGCTCCAGAAAGTGCCCAAAACAAGTCAATATATTGGGTGTCAAAATTTTTTTTTGCAGCCTGGTTAGTGGACTAACTAACCTACCCACGGTCGGGCGCTAAAATATTTGGACACCCTTGATGTACTGACACAAAAGTTTTACATTGTAGACAGCTCACGGCGATTGGGCGCTTAAATTAGCGCCAAACGTTGTGAGCTGTCTACAACCTCAAACATATGTGCCAGTACTTGATGAGTACTATAATAAATATGATACTATGAATTACTACTGTAAGTTTTGAGTGTTAACTGACAAATATTGTTGCTTGCACTGTAAATTTTAAGCACTAATTAACAAATGTACAAGTCATAAAAATACCCGCAAGTACCTGCAAGTCAGCTGAAATTCTCCAAAGTCTGACCTGTGACCTGCGCCGGACCCATGGGAAACAGATCCTGGGATCCGCGGGTCACATACTCGCAGGTTTTCCCACAGATCTTACCTGCGAGTACCTGTAAAGACCTGACTCGTGGACATCTCTAATGCTTTGTGACCACTTGCCGCCTGGTTTCCCTTGGGTGAGTTTCATTCTACTCCTCGGATAGTTCTGTCCATCCTGAGTGTAATTAACATTTTCTTGAGAAGTCCTGGTGTCTAGCTTCCTAACAATACCACTTATGATAGCCTCGAGTGACTGCGCTGAGTGCCTACATTCCCGATAATCAGCTTTAACAGACAAGGCTTCTTGTGTATGATTTCTAAGATCAAACATTTTGATTAGCCAAGGCTATCCCAGCACGTAGCTTTCCATGGAATCACTAAGCATGTTTCTACCGCTTTCACGGATACAACCAGTGCCACGAGTAGACCTCTACAGTTGCCTTGGGATTGTTCTGGTCCAATGTTACGGACTGTAAAGTCCTCATCTTAACATAGCTTGTTGGGGGTCTTAGTGCAAGGGATGCTGTCCCTCATAAATCCTTCCCTCAAGTAACGCATTGGCTTAGTACTTATCCCGCTTTGAGATGTCCTGTAGTTTAGAGAGTGTACACTCCCGGGTATAATTAGATTGACAATCTAGCATTAACATCTCCGGGCAGCCCAGGTATCCTTGCTAGCTTGGCTCTAGGCTACGCTTGTGGGCATACCTTCATGGCTTGCTGAGTATTATTGTTAAATTCTTTGCCTCAGCAACAGCTGTCATGTTTGGGCTCTGCATAACTCTCTTATTGCATTGTATAACACATACAAAATGTCAAAATGTATGGTTACATGCCTTAGGCTGATTTTAGGCCTAATACCGGTAGTGATGACAGTAAAGATGATCACGAGTCCGGGTCCCGGTTGACCTGGACCCGCCACACAGGTATCCGGACCTCTCACAGCCTGACCTGTATCCGGTCGAGGACCCGTGAGAATAATGACCGGGGACCACAGGTATTTGCCCCGGTTGACCCGCAGGTACCTGTCTGAATATTCATAATAGGTGAATAAATTTTAGAAAACAAGTCCAGACTATGCTACAAACTACAAACTACAATACTCAGAGGTCTTCATACATATACACTAGGCCAATCAAGATGTACTACACTCTTATCTGCCAGGTTAAACATCAGGTAAAAGTATGAGCATTGTCACCATCCAGACTGAAAACAGTTGGGATTGACATGACATCATCCTGCATCAAATACAGGATCAAATTGGCTTGTTGTTCCAGCACCTATGAGTGGCATATCAAATTCAAATCATGATGATTTAGATTAATATCCCACTTGATGATTGTAAGTACTATATACCAACTATCCAATATGTATTTTGTAAGATAATAGATAGTTCATGGTGTTTAACAGTTTAAGTGGCCATAAATTACCAGGTTGCTGGGTCAAAATTTTACTTACCAAATACCGGCGGGTCATTGCAGGTCACTGGCAAAATGCAGAGTTCTGAAGACCCGTGGGAAACCGGTACCGGGATCCGCGGGTCAGATACCGGCAGGTATTCCCACGGGTCTGACCCGCAGGTACCGGCGGGGGACCTGGACTCGTGATCATCCTTAGATGACAGACATCTTTGACATGAGTCAGTATACTCTTGCTGTGAAAACAGTGATTTTCCTGTAGTTGGAGGTAATTCTCCAACTTGTCCAAATCCTACATAACATCTATGTGTTATTGAGGATGGGGCTGCTGCCTGTGAAGAAGGGAGCATGGAATGTTCCCATTTTCCTGTCAGGGTGTTCAAAAATAAAGCAGAAGCTCTATGATTGTCTTGTACTAATGGTGGGTGTTTGTCTGGCATTCTAGGTATGGGCATGGCAATCCCAGTACAATCACTGCTGTCTGTCAACTTTGTTGATGACTTGGACAAAGTCTTTTCTTACCACACATCCCACAAGAGTTCAGGCTGGGAGTAGAGAATGAGTGCCACACATTGCTGGGCTGCGAGGGTCACCTAGGATTGGTGTACATGCAACAGCGGTTCATGCTGGATATGGAGGTGTTAGAACTTAGCACCGGATTTGCTGAAGGCTCGACGGAAGCTATCCAACTATGATTTTCTCTGTAGATTTTTGTTTGATTGACAGGTTCTGACCTTAACTGCAAAGTTTACATTTGATGTATTAGGTATCTTCTCAGGGCGGGAGCCTTATATCCCCAATCCACACCTATATGCTACATAGCACAAATATGATGCTTTTATGATTGAATATGTATTGAATCTGTGCTTAACCGCACGGTACTCGTGTATGCAGCTGGCTCTGTGCGCCAGGGTGATTGGGTTCATCCTGCCACAGCAGAGTTGGGTGCGTGCATCCACGGCACACATGGCGCAGTGTGTGTTGCGCAGGCCCCAGCTGTTCCTAAAATGGGACCGCGCCGGTTCTTCCTTTCTTCCTTCCTACAGAACATGAAGTGAATCTGCACTTGGCCGATGCGACAGAAGGCGCCCCCTCAGTCAAACACAGAGACGGAAGACAGAAGAACAGGGCCTGCAAGCCTGACAGGTAGGAAGAGCGCTTTCCCATCACTTCGATACTTCACTTGATACTAGAACAGAGGATCTACATCTACAGGTCAGGGATCGCTCAATGGACTGGGATCGCCGCTTTGTCTTTCAAGTTGGAAGATTCTCTATCTTTGAACCCGCTGTCCTCGATTGCATCCACCCCTCTAGGCTCTGCTGCGGGCTCGCCTTCATGGTCATCCAGCGCAGAGATGAGACCCACCAAAAGACCTCGAAACTTTCTGCTACTGTGGAGAGAGTGGATGATGGAAGGAGAGCTTACCTAGTTTTACAGTGGCGTGCCATAAACAGGTCGCAGACAGTCAGCAAGAGAAAGGATGAAGAAGTTTGAGTCTACATCAGCCCGATTGGCTTGAATACCGAGTAGCCACCAAATAGCATTGGTTCACTGGTGGTGAACGAGTCACCGGACTTTTTCTTACTTTGAGTTTTTCGGATTCATTTGAGAGATATTTGCTAGCTGTTTTGGTTCCGTTCAAGCTATTGCCAGATTTGAAATCAGCTGTCATTCATTGTACTCGCAAATCATTTGAGTCTGCCTAGACAGGTTGAATAGATAGAGAGGGCACTGTCCAATTGGGCCCATTTTCGCTCGACGGCTGAGTCGACTCGTCGAGATTATGAAGGGTGGTCCAGGGTGGTCCCGAGTTACTTAAGTTCTCACTGCAGCATTCGGAGTGTTCTGCACTACGGCGATAATATTTATAGGTCTCTGAGCTTCCGGCGTTGAAAAAACGAGGTAGGAGGGACAATAACGAGTAGCGAAAGAACAAAAGAAAACTTGAAGAAAATGAACAATGAGCAGCGAAATAAGCGCCCAAAAATTCTATTTTGGGATTTGGTCCGAAGCATTGTTCTCTCTTTTCGGAATTGGCTTGCGTGCATATAAAATGCCCCCCGAAAAAAAATTATGGACCCACTAGACGCCCGCTGAAATTATATCCACTCCAACGACACCTCTAATAACTTATTCTCGCTTCCCTGTCCAATGGACTCTTTCACCTCCATCGACGCGTTGTTTTCGTTGGCTCCATCTACACTCCAAGCCAACACGAGTTCCAGCCTGACCCACTCGGAACTCTTGATGCTCCCGTCTGACGCGGAACACCCCGACGAAGGGTCTTCTGTCGCAGACACCGGTTTTTGCGTTATCGTATAATTACACTTTCACTTCATTTCGACTCTACCCCAGAGGTTACCTAGTGAGTATCTCGTACTTTCCCTTGTCGTCAAACCTCTAACAGTCCCATTCTGGTAGCTGTCGTGTGACCGGGTTTCCTCTTCCCAAAGCCTCCGATCTCCATACTCTTTCCAGCGTCCATCTCCCTCATCTTATGCCACTGTAGACCAGGGCATCCTTTTATTTCATGTGCTATGTAACAATGATTCCGATTACCTTAGGGACACCGCTCATTTGTATCTTTTTCCATCTCTTATTGGTTCGTTGGTCTTCGACGGCAGCGACGATATTTATTTGTAGAATAGGCTTGCATCGTATCTACTCATGTATTGGTAGCACGCATTTTCTCTCACTTATCCAACTTATTGTAGTATAGTCTCTTGGACTGGCTAGTACTACGTCTTCGACCTTCCAAATCTATCCCTTTTCTCTGTCTCGTCCCCTATGAAACATCGTCTCATTTTCGCGATTCCTCTTAGTATAAACATGCTTAAAAGCTGCCCAGCTCGCATGAACCGCCAGGCCAAAACGAGGTACGAGCTCTCCTGGGAGCTGAACACAATGAGTCGAAATACTCAATTGAGTACTCTGAGTAAGCTAATTCGGAGGAACAATAGCAACATGGCCCAATCGTCGCTCGAAGTAAAAGCACTGGGGTAGCGCTCAAAACTCACGAAAAAAATCAAGAGAAACAACTGGGTTCCATAGATATAAATACAGTGAACAACGGCATCGCCAGGATCTATACCGAAACATAACAGTAACAGATAACAGCAGAAACAAGGATCCTTTAGTACACGAGGGTATGGGATGGCTGGGTCGTATGAGACATTAGATTATTTAGTGAAGACGTTATGCAGGAAGGAAGTGAAACGAAATTAAGCTAGTGATACA
Organism: Rhodocollybia butyracea; assembly: GCA_015501585.1. Classification (NCBI taxonomy): domain Eukaryota; kingdom Fungi; phylum Basidiomycota; class Agaricomycetes; order Agaricales; family Omphalotaceae; genus Rhodocollybia; species Rhodocollybia butyracea. The sequence goes on from JADNRY010000618.1 coordinate 34,297, forward strand.
GTTGGGTGGGCATGTAACGAGAAGGATAAACGATGAACAGCGCAGCCATGATAAACAGAATAGGAAGGCGCGACAGATGGAGGTGCATCTGGACACGAGCATTAAGGTGATAAGACGAGAGAGTGGCAGTGTATGCGGTAAGCACGGTCGTTGATCTTCGTTAATGGGAAACATAAAAGCAGGCAATTCGATCTGAAGTGGAAGTTGGAAAGGTGAGCAGCAACGATATTTTGATAGGTTTGAGGAAGCATGTCAATTCATAAAGCCTCCCGAGACAACTGCGTATGAACA